>WBNM01033137.1:747-28631 GCA_013399055.1 Ramphastos sulfuratus | reverse complement strand
GATCTGCCCTTGGTGAAGCCATGCTGGTTACCACCAATCACCTCTGCTTTGTTTTCCATTTGCCTTAGCAGAGCTTTCAGCAGGATCTGCTCCATGATCTTGCCAGGCACAGAGGTGAGGCTGACTGCTCTGTAGTTCTCAGGGTCGACCTTTTTTCCCTTCTTGAAGATGGGTGTTCTGTTTGCCCTTCTCCAGTCAGCAGGAACTTCACCAGTCTGCCATGACCTTTCAAATATGATGGACAGTGGTTTAGGAACTTCATCTGCCAGTTCCCTCAGGACCCTTGGGTGGACCTTGTCAGGCCCCACGGACTTGTGCATGTTCAGATTCTTTAGGTGCTCTTGAACATGACCTTCAACTATAGTGGGCAGATTTTCCTTCTCCCAGGCCTTACTTTTGCCCTCTGGGACTTGGACAATACTGTGACTTAGCAAATGGCACAGCTCCCTTGCATCCCATACCAAACACCAGTGATGATGGTGTCTAAAATGCTTACCCTTGTGTAAGTGCAGTTTCTTGTTGGGAGGAAAAACAATACAAAATAAAGATGAATTAATGAAGAATCGGTGTTCTAGTGCAAAATCAAATGTATGTCCCACACCAAAGTAGATACATGACATATGATATAGATAAAGGATTAGAGCTTGTCTAATAGGGACTGTGAGATCAAAATGTATTTGGCAACAAATCCAGTATTGTTTTAAGCTGCTTGCCATAATGGAAGATACACATTCTGTACTTGGAATGTGGCTTTGGCAAGGCTACTAGCAACATACTGGAATTTACCTGAGATTAACTCCAAGATCTGCAACGGAGACAGAACATGTTCACTACTGGTTTGAATCCAATAGGGCAGAAAAGCTTTCTTACCTGGGTTCTGGTTATAAAATGGTCCTCCATTCATCTGGTTCTGAAGGCTTGTCTGTGATGTGATAGAAGGAGGACGCCGATATGGCAAAGATCCCCCTATTGTTGGGGGGGTGTGTCGAGACGCTGGCCTGTTCATGCTGTAGAACTGAACTGGGTGACCTAGGTTAGAATGAGAAAGGTATCAGCAGAGAGAAGAATGGTGCTTGCCTTACTTTTATACCTATATGAGGGATTCAAAGGCTTAGAAAGGTTTTGGTTTGGTTTTTAAGACAGCCTGCATCATAGGAGCTGGCAGTTCAGCTGTCAGACTGGCAGGACACTGGCCTGCATTCAGTAACTGCTCACAAAAGCTAGTATGAAAATGTAAAAGTGTCTAAACTACAATATGAAAGAAAAAAATCCAAAACAACCATTATGTACAATGTATTTTAAGAATTGTTTGTAAGATTAATAATTTAGTTATAAACCTTCCAAAAAAGTAGCACTTTGCAGTCCAGCAATTAATCAAAATACAGTACAAACTAAGTGTATGACATTTCCAAGATTTAAAGCTGTTACCTTCTACAGCTCAAACACACAACACTAACTACCTTATTGCTGCTCAGGAAATAGGCAGAGAATCACCTGGGGAGAAGAGAATGTTACAAACTACTTCTAGAATGGAATAAATGAAATCATACTTAAAAGATCCTCTTTTCAGGGAGCTGTCAATTGAGATGACTCCTTAAAAACTCACTCTACATTTAAATCATTTCCTGTTCAAAGTAATTGATCCTGAATCTAAGCAATAAATAAACAAAGCAAGATTATTAAGCTATCTTCTGAGCTCACATATAGTTCTGTGGCTTAAGCAATCTATGTAACAGTAAACTGAATTTATTACACCCATATGAGTTATTACTCTAACCATTCTGCCTCCACCATTTGTGCTGGACGTTAAGTTTCAGAGTTTGCAAGAAAAAAAAAAGAGAAGAGATGCTCACTGCGGTTGAGGAAATATGCATGCAGTGGGAAACAGGATAGGTGCATGCCATTGTTATTCTGTGAGTTTCTCAGTATCCAAACTACACCAAAATGCCAATGCAGTAAATAATTACATAAATTTGTAAATTATAAAAATATTATTAAAATTATAAAATTAAGTGACAGATGTTTATAAAACTGATGCATCTTGAATTATGTACTATAACCATGATCCTACAGTTAGGTATTAGCAACTATATATTCATGTTTTTTAAGTTACAAAAATTCCTGCCTGTAGGAATTTCTGCAGTAACTTTGAAAAGCCCTAGAGTGTGATCACATCTGGGTTCTTCTGCCCACCACCTGGAGCAGATACTCACCTGTAGAGGGTGTGGAAGAAACAGCAGGGGGAGTTGGAGAGGTGAAGCCATCAGCAAGGGACTGAGCTCCTGCAGCAGCAGCAGTAGCATCTGGGGCAGCAGAGGGAGGGGCAGGAGCAGGAGGAGGAGGGGCAGGAGCAGAGGTAGCAGGAAGGGGAGATGTGCCAGCCGAGCCAGCAGGGGCTAAGTGAAGAGAGGAGTAAGAGGTGAGGTTAATAAGGAGATATGTTAGCAAGGACTGGAGAAAGCCTCTGACTATTCAGTGTTAGCTGTTTATTAGATACAAAGCATTAAAAATGCACGAGGAGATGAGAGAAAAATGGAGCTGTTAAAAGGAGTCTCATTCTTATGTAGATGGTAAATGAGGGTTAAGCAAATTTACTTCTTTTCAGATCTGAAGGGAACTCGAAGTTTTCACTGAAAGATGTGACTTTTGAAAGATGGTATTTTTATTTATGCTTTTTGACCCGTAGCACTGCTGCCTGTAGCTTTTGTACAAATTGGAAAATACAAACAGGAAAATAAAAAAGTCCTGTTCTTTGGTTCAGAAATATCATGTATTTCACATCACACTGTACGCCAACTGTACACTCTTTTACACTGAAGCCACTGAAAGGGCTGAGCAAAGGAAAAGGAGCACTAATATCACTTCCTATTTCTGCAAAGACTGGGGCAATTACATGGAACAAGCATTTTTTGTTACAACTCAGACCTGTATTAATGCATTAATGTGCCTGTCTCTCATCTAATTTTCAAAAAACACTTATATGTATCTGCATGAAGAGCCAATAAAAAAAAAAAACCACACCATATTTTTGTTTAAAAGGGTTTTTACGCTGAAAACGCTGTTGTGTCCTACTCAGTCATGTGCAGGCAGCCAGGTAAAAAAAAAATCAAATAAAATACATAAAAAGTATCAGAGTTCACCAGACACTCCCAGAAAAGATACTACTTGATTCAAACTCATACTATCAATAGCAAACAATTTTCAAGGCTTCCATGTTTCTGAATAATGAACTTTGAGACTTCTCTTGGGGTTTAAGAGACTTGCAAATGCTAAAGATTAATGCTGAGTTAGAAGAAGAAAGTTTTCGTTTACCTGGATAGACACTGGGAGGAGATGGTGTGGGAACTGCAATAGGAACACCCACACTTCCACTTCCACTGTTCTCCCGACTACTGCTCCGACTACTTGGGTGGCTTCCTCCACTACTCCCACTGCTGCTATAAGAAACCAAAATAACCCAGAATGTAAATATGCTGCTGTGCATGCTTAAGTGTTAAGATCCTTTAAAGAGCGCCTTACTAATTCAAAGTAGCAGACAACAAGAGGAAAGAAAAAACAATGACATAATTTTACATAAATTTTAGTTTCCCTAAAACTCTTCACTTTGACTACAAACACAACAAGTTTTCCAGTTAGTCTTAGTGAACTTGCCCATAAATGAAATGCATAAAGAACCTTGCTTGAAGCACATCATTCCAATATTCTTAATCCCCTATTGAGCAAATACAGACCATTTTCCTGTAACTTATAAAATGTGTAGACTGTTGAAAGTGGTTTAGATGCATTCATATGAGATTACTGAAATCTGGAAATTGTAAGATAATAAAATCAAATTCCATTTTAAGTCCATCTGTTTAGCCACCCTCAAGTAATTACAATGTTTAATAAGTAAAAATTTCAAGGGAAGTATTTAAACCTGTCACATCACAAAGCTCTTAATTATCCCAGACAAAAGGCTAGCCTTCTAGTTTAGCTTTATTCTGGGTTTGAAGTTACCAGTATTCTCAATAAACCGTTCTTTTCAGCTACTCAATCTATTAAGGTCAATGACTGTTCAAACAATGTGAACTATAAGCATTCTATATATGCATTCCTGCAACACATAGGAGGTAAGTTGCGTACAAAGTTTTTTCCTGTTTCATAAGTGTTCTTTGAAGTAATATAATGACCTACCTACTTGAAAGACCACAATTTTAGTAATTAAGTACTGTAACCATGAGCACTAAAATTAAGGTGACTAGGGGACTAAATAAACAATCTTAACATGATTAGCTAATTCTAGTTTTATTAGAGTGCATTCCCATCATGCCAAGTAACATTCCCAGTCCATATCATGAATTACCATGCCTCACTGTACAACTGCAGATGGATTTGATATTTACAATGGCATTTTTCCCCATATGCTTATACAATACTAAACAGACTTTGTACAGGACTACATCGAATACCTGTATGTGCGATTCCTCTGATTCACAGAAGCTGTTCTAACAGGGCTCTGTTGTGAGGGAGCCATATTGCGTGTTGGGCTAGGCACGTAGTCATTTGGTACCACTGGGGGACGTACTGGCTCTAGCGTACGATAGGGAGAGTGGCGTCTACACAGGGACAAACATATTTCAGAAATGAATTAAGATAATACAGACAAAACCAAAGATTTTTTGTTCTTTAAAAGATAGCTACATACTAATCAGTAATGGGAGATAAAAAAATGGTTTTTTTCTATAAAAGTTTGTAGTACCCACTTCATAGGATGAGAAAAAACACATAACAATGTCCTTTATGTACTTCAGTCTTTCTATTAATAAACTGTTACACATCTGCTTTGTTTTAAAGGTAATCCAGATCTTGTTATAAACTAAAGCACTATGGTCTGTATGTACATAGTTAATCACATAGCAACAAACTGCATTCATCCCAGCTCTAGTGTTTTTTACTAATACTCTAGCGTATTTTCAAAGTCAAGTTCACAGACTTAACAGGAAACTACTTTTAGCATACACGGAACAAATAATTACTGAACAGTGCCACATACTAATTTTCCAGTTGTTTAGCACCACTTGTCAAAGTCACATAGTTAATGACTTTTTACTCTAAAGCATGTAGTTTTAAGTGTTCTGCAATGATAAAAAGGTTCCTGTTGGGAAAGGCTGCTGATGCCTGCTGTCTTCTGGCAGAAACATGCTAAATGATATATAAAACATGATCAGTGTAAGAGGATGTGGATATAACACCTCTTCACCTTTGTGAATGGTTCAAACAAAAACAAACACACACAAACAAAAAACCAAAACCAAACAAAAAAGGCAAACAATGACGAAAATCAACCAACAAAACAACAATAAAAAAATCACACACACACACGCTACAGAAATATAAATAATCTTCCCTTTTCCCCCACTTCTGTTCACTACAGCAAATTACACATTTGGTAACTGCACTTACCCAATAGTTCCCTTTCCTGACATCGGTGGACTTGGTGGCTTCTGTGTGGGTGGTGTTGTACGAGGCAGTCCACCCATCTTCATATTCTGTGTGCTGACCTGCATAAAAGAATGAGGACAACAACAACATTCACTAAGCTCAGTTTCTTGGGTGAGAAATGCTGAGATGCCTTGAGCAATCAACTCTAAGTAGAGGAAGGTACAAACAAAAACCTGAGAGGCCATGCACTTTATATGCAATTTCCACTCTGCTAGAAGTCAAAGTTGTGCTCAAAGGACTCTATTACACAGGGTTTTTAAAAACTGTATATACAGAAAGTGAATTTGCCTTTAGGCTATCACATAAACATTAAATCACTGATAATACAGACACCATATCAAACTTGGTTAAACCTTCCAGTCATCTCTTGAGATAAAGGCAGTTATTTCATGTTCCACTACTGAGTAACTACAAAAATACAATTAATACGCTTTAGAAGTCTATCTAATAGGTCACAACTTAATGTAATTCATACAAATCTGGATAAATCAATCTCCAAATATTATTCATTAATGCTTTATCTTCACAGTATGATATGAAATGTTTTAATTTTTAATTGTTTTCATTGTAAATTAATTCACAGTAAATATTACTTATGTATATAGAAACAGAAGGAAAGCTATGTGGAGAAAAATTAAAACGTGTACTTTTTTCCCCCCATCAAATCTGCAGCAAGTTAATCTCTTAAGAAATAAATGGACGGGGAGAAGAATACCCAGCAGTGATGTGATGTAATTCCTGTTGTCCCTTCCCCTCTTTGAGGATAAAATAATAATGAAGTAGCTTTTACACAAAGAAATCTACTCTAAAGTCTAAAAAATATTATCACCTGCATTCCTGACTAATCAATCAACCTAGGCATCATAAGCAACTGCCAACAATGTAGGCATTTTGCTTCTCTGTACAGTGCTAGCTAAGCACAGTTCTCTCAAAGTATGCATCCTTACAGGAATCACTATATAGTCTTCTTACATGGAAGTCTCTGTTAAACAACTTGGATTTAATCGATGTTCAAACTACTGCTTAGCTACAGAGATATTAAAAAAAAAAAAACTTAAATCAGTATGCTCACGTATCTTTTTCTGTTGTTCCTGTCATGTGCTACTTCACAGTGCTTCTTATTTCCAAAACCTAAGTCTTGAAGTCTTGCCTTCTGCCTCCACCTCCCATATAAATAAGGCACAGTGATCAAGGTATTAAGAGTATTTGCAAACATCATTAAAGGCAAATTACTCCTTCAAAATTTGACTGTAACGGCTCGCTTAAAATCCTGGTAATATTTAGATTTGCGCTTCAATAAATATTGAGAACACTGCAAAGGGTAACATATTCTATATTCCAGTCCACTGAAACTTGATTCCCTAGCTCTAATCAATCCCAGAGTTATCACATTTTTCAATCAGCTGGGAAGAAATGAAAACCAAGTGCTGGAAGAGTTTTTTGGGATTTTTTGGTTGGTTTGGTTTTTTTGTCAGATTAGAAATCAGATGTTTGGATTTAGCTGTGCAAGAGTAAATTTAAGACAAAATTCTTTTGCACAGCATTATAAAGTCCTTTAAGCCAACTCTAAGCAACAAGAAATCCAAAGTTAATTCAAGTGAGGGATGAAGTATAGCACTGAACTACAACTACTTGAAGGGAAGAAGGAAAAGTGTAAAATTAAGTATATTTTATTCTATACACGGAACATTTAGAAACAGCACAATCTGATTTTCTTTTTTAAAGTTGCAGCACCCACCGTATCTCCTTGTTCATTAAAGATGCCTGTTTCCCCTGCCTGCCTACTCCAGTTGTCCAGAAAACCCCACATGAACAAAGAAAAAAACACCACTTTCAATTAAACACTCGCTGCATTGTCACTTCCTGTATTTCAAAGAGCCCATTAAGAATAGTCGGGCAAGGGTTTTGAATGCCTTTAGATGACGGCAAACTTAGACTATTCATGTGCCTCTGTACAGTCCATTTAGGTCTCGGACTACCAGAGGATGTAACCACTAGCTATTGGTAAGAATCCATACAGAATATGGAATTCCATAAAGAATCTTATTATTTGTATGCAGTCATTGCAGGAATAAATATCAAGTTTTAGGTTTCCACTGGACTAAAGGTACATGAAAAGAAAGGACAGTAAAGGTGGAAGGCACAGTGACATCACACAGTATACAGTAAGAAGTGGAAGTAATACTTGCCTAACGCAGAACTCCAGTGACTGCTAATTTCTTTAACACTGAGAATAAACATATCCTTGACATAGGATGGGAAGAAAGCTTTTAAAAAAGAATGTGACCAAAGAAAAAGCGATACTTGTTTAATCAAGGGACTTTAGTCACAAAGAAGTCATCCTTAAGAAAGATTAAACTGAAAAATGGGGAAATGCAGCAACAGTAAGCTTAGTTTCAGACTATTTGAAATTACTTTTCAACACTGAAATGTTGAGAAAGCAATTAATTTAAATGTACACGGCTGTCTTCAAGTCTCACAGGATTGACGGCTTTAAGATCAGCTACTTTAAGTTAAACATCCCTCAGTAATTTCTCTGACTTGCAGTCAAATAATCACAAAAGAGAAATGAAGAACAAAACTGTTCTAACAGTTCTGACCAAAATGCACAGGCATGTATAAATAACAAAATGGAAGACACTAAAAAAGGTTACAGGCTGTCTTAAGAAAGAAAAATAAAATTAAAAGCATACAAATTGCAATTTAAGCTGACATAGCAATGTAACATGGAGGGGATGGGGGGGAGGAAAGCCACTAATATCTCGTTGCAAAATTTTACTGCCTTATCCATTTTGCGTGTGTTTGTAAAGGTAGATTCCACACACAAATCCTCATCCACACAAACCCCTCTTGCAACTTTCTAAAATCCAAAGCAAGCACAAAACTCAATGTCACATTTGGATTTGCTGCCAAACTTTAAAAAAAAAAAAATATCCTGGAGTAAGTTGAATTTGCCAGAAGTTGCATTGTTTCTGATGATGTTTCCCCTAGCTCTGCACAGCTGGAACTATCCAGATGCAACTGCTTTAATTAGAGGGTGAAAGCAGAGGAATGCATCTGTCGGTTGGTTGACTGACTGACTGTAGGACACCATAAATCTGTGGTAGGTTTCTGGTTAAAAGCTCACAGATTGTTTTAGGAAACTGTATAGCAAAACAGAGACTGCAACTAAGAAACACAAAGCACCACCTCCTCTTTCTTCACAATTACCAGAACAACTAATCAATATGCTAAAATAAAATAACAAAAATTAAGAGAGTAATCATTTGAGCACAAAGCTCAGAAAACAGAACCTGACTGTTCTAAAAGCAAGAAGACAACCCTGTGAACAGACAAGTAGTACCCTGGTTCTATGCAAAATGTATGCAGTTGTTTTTCCAGTTAATTTTTTGCCTCTCCCACACAAGTAAAACCAGTAGAAAAATGTTAGCAACTGAAATCAACTTAAATTACATGTAGGATCATCAAATAATTCTGTGGAGATACTGAGTAAGCTTTTTTTTTTTTTTTACAGGACATCTTGGAGAAGCTTCTTCTATGTGAACGAGCAAGCACCTGCACTACAGAAGTGGCTCCCACCAAACCTGTAACTCTTGCAACACTGGAGTTGTAATCTGAAGACCTGATAAGGAGAAAATCTTTGTGAAGTAACACATCATGAAGAATGTTCTGAGATCCAGTTCCACAGTAAGAGCCACAAAAGTAACTGTAAAGAAATGGACCACTGTGGAACAGGACTGTTCCATTAAAAAAGGGTACAACAGTATTTAATCCAGTATTTTCTATATTGAGCTACAGTGTCAGTTTTAGAAAGGTAACATCTGCTGACTTCGAGACATGATACAGGGCTGAATAGAGCCCTTAGAAAATTCAAATTTTAAGTTTAAGGGACAGGGGGTGTTTAAATAATTAAAAGTGATTTGTGCAATTTCTGTCTATGGCAGCAATTTTTTTCAATAGATCCCAGTGATTAAATCACCTTTTAATGGTCCTATATATGATTGAATTTCTCTCAGTTACATTTTTATAGACATTTAACAGACTGAACTTCTTCAGTCTGTTTCTTATTCACTGCACTGAATAAGAAATTTGTAGTGATAAAATTGAAATTGACAAATCCTATAGTCCTTTCAATTCAATTCTTGGCAAAATTTTCATCGTCAAAAAAATTCATCGAACAGGAAGTGGAGGGATACATAGTTGGTCAGATATAAGCGCTGGTCATCAGATACACAAAAAGTATTTGCATCGATGCACTGTGTATTTACATGGCTGTAATGAGCTTAGGAACTTACCTGTATTTCAATCCACATTTATATTTTCCTGAAAAAACATCTCATTGTCAGTTCAACTACCAAAACAAAGTGGGTTTGGTTTTATTTTCCCCTAAAAGCCTTAATACTGGATATTCCACACAATCAAACCTCAGGAGGAATAATTTTCTAAAGCTGAAGTTGGACTCAGTCCTAAAAATCTTTAAGTGGTGCCTTGTAGTCACATCAAATTTTCTAGGACTTTCAGGACATCAAAAGAATCACCTTTGCCAAAAATCCAGTAAGCGTTGCATCAATGGATTATATTAAAAAACTTCAAGCAGCTAAACAAGTTTCTTGAGCAATTCTATACCTGACTCCAGCAAAAACAACCTAAGGTTGAATCAAAACTACCTTTCCATGCCTTGTGTCATCTTGTAAATGCTACAGTGAGGACGAGAGGATGAACAGATTTCTTGCTCATTGTATGCAGCCTCAAAGTAAATTCCTTTTCAGGCTGTGCTCAGCCAAGTTAATACTTACTCTGTACATCTAACCAAACCATATGTTTGTCAGTTGATTAACCAGTTGATAGGGAAATGAAATGTCTAAAATTCAACCCTGTCTTGACAAATAACCACAAGTACAAGTTTCAGGAAGCGTGTTTACTTTTTTTAAGGACATCCACCTACCTAAAGCAGTTGAAGAACCAAGTTTGGTAAACACAAAACAAACTTAAACAATGTCAATTCCAATTGACATTCCTCTGACTTCACTGACATGTTCTTCAAAATTTGTTCAGAATTCAAATTGAAGCTACCTACCCAGACAAAAGCACAGTTAGCCCTGTAACAGTCAGTTTAATAATGTAACTCTTAGGTAAGACTAAGGTTTCTCTGCAGCCATGAAAAACAAATGCAGGCTAATGACCTCATATCTAATCTCCTGTAAGCAAAATAAATTTATTATTCTTATAGAACTAGGGTTAGTAGCCACATCCTTGTTTTCTAAAACAGACAGAAAGACAGTGCCAGGGAGGAGATATATTTTTGCAATCCTCAAACAAAAAGCACTCAAACACTATGTGAATTGTAATCCTGGATCTCACAAATTTATGTAAAAATAAATTTAAAACAACGTGCAAGAAATCTCTCATCTATTAATCATTTTCCATTGTGATCACATGTGCTACATACACTTAAACACCTTCCTAGAAGTACCATCTAGTATCACTGGGATATCTACAGTAATACCTGGTTTTACAGGCAATTTTTGCAGAAACATAGAAGATTTTCTTTTAGCTTTTTCCAGTCACGTAAAATACATAATTACAAAAAATATTTCACATCAACTATGAACTTCATTTAATTAATATACTCGTACTACATATTCATCTCCTGTGTTGTAAAATACGGTTCCCTCTAAAACTGTGCCAGCTGCTATTCAAAACCTTTCACTTCCTCCTTTCCCCAACCAGCTGCACTTCAGCAGGAGGAGGATATCACAATACTCAATAAGGGCTATAACCTATCTATAAGTTAATGTGTTATGAACTCCAACAGAGTATCACGTAATTTCTTTTAACTGCTTGTCCCATTGATTTGTTGCTTTTTATTGATACTCCTGCAGCCACTAATGCTACTAACATTTAAATCTCTAAGATCCTTGAGAATTTTACATACTTCATACTTCAGTCTGAGTTCATTGATGCACTATTCATTTAATATTCAACAAAACAAATCCCTTAGCTTGCTGTAACAGCTGTTTAAGAGTTATTAAGTATTTCACACAACTATAAAATTGTGAAAATGTCCATATACAGGTGCCTCTTGGTATTTAAACAGTGCTAGTAGTTTCTGAAAAACTTGAGGATACTGCAACTTTAAAAAAATAATATTCAGATTTTAATTTTTTTTTACACATCTTTGGAGCCCATTATCTGAGCAATCTCACACTGAAACATTAATCCAAATCGAATTGTAACTTACACCGTATATAGGATAAAAAGAATATTACACAGGGGGAGGCTCATATTCAGCTGTTACCTATTCACTGTATCTTTTGTCTACACAAGGTTAGCACAATATTCATCCCTTGTAAATGATGTGGTTAATATTTTGCCACAAAGCTTTTAAAACAAACTGCATTAGCTTCTTACATAAATACATCAGTTTGTATCACAAAATGTTTACCTGCAATTGAATCATTCAACAGAAGGACTGATACACAGGAGGGAGAGCAGGTGTTGCTCTCTCTGCTACAATCAGTAACATGTTAATCATCTCCCCGTGTGTAATAGTCTCAGAAGAATAAGAATGGAAATCCAGCCCTGGGGTTTCTTACCTTAAATCTAAGCAACCACTTAATGCATAAATGGAGCAAATAAAAGAGGTAAGGAAAAAAAAGCATTGAAAGGTTAGTTGGAACTTCGGGATATGAAGAGAAAGGAAAAAGAAAGAAGAAAGTTAAGCATTCAGCATTAACAAAATAATGTATCAGTAGATCATAGAGTGGTTAAAGCAGAATGTGTCATGAATAAAAAGATTTTCAAGCTGAAACTTTTAATATACATTACCACAAAGGCTGTAGATTAACAGTTTAAAATTAATGCTCAATTACTTGTACACAGTTTACCCAAGTTCTTCCAGTGCTAAAAGTCAGCTTTTTTCAGAATGGATTGTGAGATATCTAGATGGATTAACTTCAAAGACTAATGTATTTGTCGAAGGCTAGTCTTATCAATACCCTGAGTTCACCCAAATTGTTATGTGCGTTAGCATACTTAACTAGTTGAAACAGAATCCTCTAAAATATCAAGCTAATATATGTCCTTTCCTAAACAATGCAGTTAGTTAACTCAACCTAGTGCCATGAAGTTTGTTCTCTTGAACAAAGATCAAGAGCAAATCATGATATCTTGTATGTACAGTACTCTATATGGATACTGCACCACAAAATAGATAGTTCAGAAAATACTGATAAAACGTTAACAAGTTTTTAAAAATACTTTGCTATTTATGTGCTAACTTTTTGACATTAAGTCCTACATCTTACTGGCACAATACCATCTTCTTTCCTCAATGTTTTCAAAATTACTAGTCTTTCCATCTGAATATAATTCGATCTGTTTTCCGTTCAACTAATCTAAGCACATCATCATTTAATCTCTTACATTAAACATGCATAATCACAACAGTGGTGTATCCAGAACAACTGCTCTGTTTCACCCATTTTGAAAAGATCCTAATGTATTAAAAGAGAAACAATCTCGTTTACTAGAAAAATATCCTAGGTGTGGGTTTAAAGATTAATGGATCTATTAACTAAAATAGTCTCTACTTCAACCAGCTACACTGAAAAACCAGGTCCCCCTGCACTGGCCAGAGTGGCCAGCTATGTTAGAGGGCCCATGAGCATAGACTTTTTGCACAGCAGCACTACCTGGTAATTACAGTGCCTTAATACACATCATTTTGAATGGACCAGACTTCACTTTTTTCCTTCCCCATCTTCCTGACTGATCTCATTAGAGGGACAGACTGGAAGACTTTGTGATTCAGGAAATATTAAAAAAAAAAATGAAAGTAAGTCTCTCTTGGACAACAGGTGCTTTAGATTTTTGCATTGTGGTTTTGGGAAGGGAATATCAGGAGGAATTGCTGGAATGGTATAGTAGCACTTAAATTCGCCTCTCATCTATTAAGAAACTGTATTTTAGAGCATTTCCCCCTGAAGATGGTATCCACTTGTGCTTCAAATTTCTAAACAGAAGGAATAGGTGCTCAAATGCCTATACCACTTCTCTCAACATAGCATACTAAGGATGCTGCTCCCTTTTTATTCTGTACTGTTCTCTGTCCAGTTTGACATCTTTCTCAGGGCTTACAATGAATGACTGCTGCATTAGCTCTTTGACTGTCCTGACAATGCAGAATTCTGGGTTCAAGAACTAGAAGGAAATCCTTACAGCGGAAAATGCATAGAGAGGACAAAGAATGTAGACTATGGCACCCTGATGCTAACTAGAACTCTAATTATATTTATTTAGTAACTCCTGATCATTTATGTGGAAAGTGCCACAGCTCAAGCAATAAAGAGCTATAAATAAGCAAATTTAAAGTTCCTATCCCTTTCAATTTTCCCTCCTTTTTGGTCTCCAGACAGAGCCATCAAACTAATCTGTAGTTACTCAAGCAGAACAAAGTCAACAAGTTCATAAGCATAACTGACAACATTCCCCCCATCAGCAAGAGTTCTTTCTTCTGTGCTGAACCTTACTGGAAGACATCTACAGATCTTAAGGATAAAACTATTTTAAGTTCTCTGCTTATTGTTTCACAAGTATGTAATACTTTTCATTTCCTGATAAATATACTACATTGTAAATATAACTTGTAAGACATTTTAACATACCACAATCGTAAAAAATGACGCAAATATACATTTGAGGCTTCATCCATTTGATGAACTATGTTCTTTCAGAAGAATGCAATTCATTGCACCACAGTGAGTATGATTCTGCTACATTTAGGTGAGTGGGATATCAATTTATAATGGTTTAGAGTCAGTGCTAAATGATATTGTGCTGCAAAGCAATTCTTTAACAAGCTCAAATATAATGTCCTTTTAAAAAAGTGATAGTTACAGTATTAGCAAGAGTAATCCTACAAGTTACCATGTTCCATCCACATCCAGAAGGAGTTCTGCTGACCTGTAATAACTGGAGGTAGATTTTAACAGAAGACTAGTCAGTTTCCTGGTCAAAATTGCAGTTATTAATGCTGCACTTTTATTGTTTGGTTTGGTATTCCAAATTAAGCTTAGAGGCACTTATCTTCTTTTCTTTTTAAAATCTATTTTGATTTACAAACTGAGGTTGACTCTTTTGGTAAAGAATGGGAAAAAAAGACTTCCTGTTAACGAAGAGGATGTTGAGAAGACCTCAAGTAAAATCAAGACTGTTCAAAATCTGAATCTGAAGTTGGTTAAGCCGCCTATTGCCATTTAAATGACTATACAAGCAGACAGTTCAAATTGAACAATGTCGATAATCTAATGCAGTTAGAAGTCAAGCAAAATAAATTCTGGGGTATTTTGATTGGAAGAAGCATCTTACCTTACTGCTACTTAACAAGTTTACAGATCTGTTAGTCTGTCACATAAAAACACCACCATTTTGTGCTATTTACCTTTCTTCTCCTGGAACTTTAACATTGGCTGTATTCTCATTTCTATATTTGTTTTCCTGGCAGTTAACAAGTTAAAAATGAGTTCACACCTCTGAAGACTCTGTTTATATTCAGGATGTGCTTTTTAAAGTGCCTGTCTAATCTCACACATGATATTAACACTGTTGTGTACATTGATCCACCACTCGCACTAGTTAGTTGTGTCTCAGTATGACCTCTGCCATTAAATAATTCCTTTTTTGACTAGCCAAAATGGGAAAATCAGCTGGGTTTGAACTTGGCAGCAGTACTTCCATTCTGAAACCTCATATGGCACAGAAGTTGCAGAGAGAGTGCTTGCTTTCGCAAAGCACGTCCCAGGATATGGGTATAACTGACTTTGACAGAAGGAAGAAAAGGGAGCAGCACATAATATTTCTCATGCAAAACCTTTCTTCATATGAGTTTCAAAGTAAACCAGCATCGATTACAAATGGATCATATTTTATGGTGCTAATTCAGGCAGAAAAGTGACAGTATAAGAGCAGCATCACACAAGAAAGTATTTAGAAGCGTTTTAGAAGGTGAGACAAACAGTCCCAAGTATCCTCAGAAGAAAGACTTAGTGGGGTCACAAGGTTTAGAACAAGTAGAGCAAAGGAATGGGAAAGAGCAACTGGAAATTTGACGCAACTCCTCTTATGTTTTTAGACAGACTGGCCAGGCAATGAGAAACTGGTATATTACCATGAAAAGCATCAGGTTATTTTTAAAATATACAAAGACAATGTATTTACAGCAATTTGGCTGTTTTAATAATATCACCTACCTTCACTCCATGTCCAATATCATCTAGAATTGTATAATCAATAGGTTTCCTGATGTAGCGAACTGGTCGCTCCAAGTTAGCTGGTGCAATGATTTTGTGAGTTCTTGAG
The DNA here is from genome assembly GCA_013399055.1 of Ramphastos sulfuratus. Lineage (NCBI taxonomy): Eukaryota > Metazoa > Chordata > Aves > Piciformes > Ramphastidae > Ramphastos > Ramphastos sulfuratus. Next base: position 12,791 of record WBNM01033137.1, on the reverse strand, counting down.
GTGTTTTTGTTTGTAGTCAAGATACCAATTTCTCTTCTAGCAACTTTCTCTTTGTGAATGTCCACCGTCTACAAAAGACGCAGTGTATTTACTAACAGTTGTATGCATTTGAATACAGAGTCAGTATTAAAAAAAATTGATTAGTTCCAGCGTTTCAAAGATCTCTTTATACTGTGCTAAACATATCACTACTTATACTGATTACATCATCTTTGCTCAATTTACTGTTAACTTCCTTCTCCTTTCCATTCTTAGTAGTTTCCAGTAATTTACAGACACTGCTTTAAATGATTCCTTCAATTATCCTTTTTAATTTTACAATTGCTCCCTAAGCTGCTCTTTGAAATACACTCTAGATAGATGAAGCATAAGCCTACCTTCCCAAACCTTATGACCTGAAAATCAAACCAGAAGCAGGTTTTCTCACACTGTAAACCAGTTTGCTACGATAGGATTGATAGTTATATCATAGAATAAAATTTCACTCAAACTGACAAAGTATTTCAGTCATTAACTAGCACTCATTTATACAGCGATGATTAAATTTAGGTGCTCAGTACTAATTCACCCACAACAAAGCCACTGGTGAAGCCCCCTGCATTCACTTAGAACACATAAGGCAAACAGTGAACCCCTCCCTCCACAATGACTACCATAGGTGAATCTCTACTGCAGGACAAAGTCCATCAAAAGTTTGTTGTCTAAATACATGTACTCAAATTTTTTTTTTGTCTTAAGACTAGGAAAAATGTTTACCTATCCCTTCCAAGAAAATAAAATCTGTTAGATCACGGGGCATGGAGTTGATTGCATCATTTAAAACAAAAATAATTCCTTCCTCACAAAACAGCTTTCCTTATAGCAAATTTGCCAGAGTTGTGAATAAGCATTTTAGCTACAGGCTTAAATAAAAAAATAAAACCAGTATTAGGATTTCTAAACATTCATAGGATTTGTTACCACTTTAGTGGTGATGAATGGCACCATAAAGGCTTTTCAGAGTTAGGAGACAGGATCTGTAATAACCAAGAACACGTACAAGTGAGAACTCATTTCCATAACACATTTTTTAAATTTTATTCTTCTGTGGGTAAGGACTGAAGTAGGGGGATTGATTACATTGTTTTACCCCTTTGTGTGTGCTGATAGCAAAACCCTGTGTTCTCTTGTGTCACCACAACCTTCAAAACTGAAAATTTTTTTAATAAAAACAACACTTCCAAGAAGTTGCTTCTTCACTTTCTTTCCAGAGAAGAACTTCCACAAGTACCAGAGCACTACAAGGAATGTGAAATTACTATCTATCAAGATTACCTAGCATTTCCCAGCACTGTATTTTCAAGATCATGCAACATCGCTAAAATTAAGGACTGCATGCAGCTCTATCATGTGTATTTCTGCCACCTCCAGTACCACTTTCCTAAAACCGTAGTTTGTAGTAAAGCTCCACAGCTATTTCTTAAAGCTAGAAAACAGATTATTCACTGTCAAAGTATATCAGCAATACTCTTTTTGGAAAGCTCAATTTTTTTTTTGAGCAACGATTTGAAGTTTAATAGAGGCAGTGACACTATCTGGGACACATCCTCTATCACCCTCAAGGAAATTCCACCCAGATCTGGCCAGTGTATAAACACTGTAGAAATTCATAGTTCATACAAGCTTAAGAGAGACACATATATTTCAATTACTTCTTAGAACCATTTTTGATAAAGTTCCTTGTGATGACTAGATCTATATTCCATCCCCCAAAACAATTCTGCAGATCAGATCTTCAGAACTCTTAGAATATTGATCGTACAAGCAGCAGTGCAAATAGAGCACGTTGCAGGCCAAGAATATCAAAAGTGTACCATTTTGCATTGTGGTAAGATTCAATACTTTATCACTTCCGCAAAAGGAAATGTGTGGCACAGAGCATAGTTGAAGGACAAGTTCTGGAATTAATAGCAGTCATACCAAGAGATTGTCTAGAGAATCCTCCCCTCATCTGGTGAAGAGTCAGAAAGCTCATACTTTCTTGAAAAATGGTACAAGATTGCAACAACTGGGAGGCCAGTCTCACTTTTAATATCCTGAAAAACTCCATCTCTACGATTATGTCAGACTCCATCTGTGAATCAGATAGATCATTAGAGAAATGCAGAAACATTACAGCAACTCTTGAAGCTTGAAGAGGGTAGATTTAGACTAGATTTTAGAAAGAAATTCTTTACAGTAAGGGTGGTGAGACACTGGAACCTGTTGCCCAGGGAGGTTGTGGATGCCTCCTCCCTGGAAGTGTTCAAGGTCAAGATGGATGAGGCCTTGAACAACCTGATCTAGCAGAAGGTGTCCTACTCATGGCAGGGGTGTGTGGGGGGGGGGTTGGAACTAGACAACCTTTAATGTTCTTTTCAACCCAAACCATTCTATGAATCTATGAACTCTTGTTATGTTGTCTCACATGCCTCTGACACCATTTACTAGAATGTTAACCTCAGTTGTAACAGCTGCACCTCAAATGCTATGTGACTTTTCAAATTTATCAAGACACTGAAATCTTACGGTCTAAACCTGTTTATGCCTTGGACACTACCGTCTCAGAGCCCTGATTTCAGTCAACAATCAGAAAGAAAAGTGATTAGTGCAGTGTTGACAAGATGACTTCTTCCTTTTTCTCCATTTCAAGCCCTTAGGCTCTGCAACTTTAAAGATGTTCTTTTAATATTTTCTTATGCAATTATCTACAAACGCAATGTAAGTGCAGATAGTTAATGTGCATGCTATGGTAGCAACTGTATCTTGGCACTGTGAAAATTTATTTCCATGAATGAAAACTGTAAATACAATCAGTTTCTTTAAGGACTACAATGATCAGTGAGGCAGTATCAAACAACAATAATTAAAACCTGAAGCCCATCTGATAGGAATTCTCTTTAATGATGATTCAGAACATCTCTTGTTTACCTCAAATAGCTACAGAATGGCTAAGAGTATAAAAACATCACCTAATTTTGGTACATATTCCTAGAATTGTATTGAAAAAAACTGCACTGCTAGCTGTTTTTTCCACAATTTCATTTTCTTGCTTAACAGACTACTGGAGTCATAACATCTTAAGACATCTATAGAACAGCAGAAAGGAACATTGACGATTTGATTACTAGAGAGAGAAAAAACAAAGACTAACCTGCTACTAAATAAAACTAAAACATTTATCCTCAACATACAAATTATTAGTGACTGCAGTACTAGCATAAATCCTTCAAGTGCAACAGGGGAATGCTTGCAGAATGTTTATTCAGCAGTTCAGAAACTTCTGTTGAGAAGTTCTTGGGGTTAGACATGGACTAACAAAACACCTGGTGTGTAAAGTCTGTCAGGAAAAGCAGATGAGATACACTGTATTCTTCTATAACATAGAGCACTGTTTTCTAACAAAAAATTTCAAATTCCTTACATTATTACTACGCACTTCCCTCCCTCCCTCCCCCCCCCATAGCTCCATTACCTTTGGCAAAAGCTTTTAAATGACAGTTTGTTAGAAGTTAGGCTCATTACTATCCCCTTATCATATACTTTCCAAGCTTCCTGTAATAAGCCAAGAGACAGCTTATGAGGGGGAGTAAGGTATAAACCACTGCTGGTTTTTTTGGGGTTTGTTTGTTCATTTGTTTTTTTGTCTCAGGATTTTTCTGGCCACTTTCAAATATCAAGTTTCATATTGAATTGAGTAAAAACAGCTTCAATATTTGTAAAGATTAAAATAGGAAAAATATTAAACCATTTCTGGGATTAATTTCTGGTAAAGGTAACATTATTTACCACTTCACTTTGAACTCGAGTTTTGAGAAATATTCTCTTCTACCTGTAAGTGAAATTCTTTGAAGTATTAAGTTAGCACTTCAGCTGGTTTTGCCTGGGATAGTTAATCTTCTACATAGTAGCTACCACTGGGCTATGTTTTGGCTTCATGATGGAAATAGCATTGATGTTTTGTTATTGCTGAACCGTATTTACAGAGAGCCAAGGCCCTTCCTGCTTCTCACAGGACCCCATCAGCAAGTAGGCTGGGGGTGTACAGTAAGCTTTAAGTGTACACAGCCAGGACAGCTGACCCCAACTGACCAAAGGGATATTCTATATCATTTCACATCACATTCAGCCATATAAAGCTGTGGGGTGGTTGGCAGAAGGGCTGCTGCTGCTCAGGGACTGGCTGGGCATCAGTCATTTGACGATGAGCAATTGTTTTCATTCGCATCACTACTCTTTCTTAGGTTTTATTTCTCTCTGTCATTTTCCCTTTTCATTACAATTTATTACTATGGATATAATTATTATTATTTTAATTACTAAACTGCTTTTATCTCAACCCACAGGTTTTACTAACTTTTACCCTTCTGATTCTTTCCCCACCACCTGCTGGCAGACGGAGTGAGCTAGTGTCTGTGTGGTGTTTAGTTGCCAGCTGGAGTTAAAACCACCATTTGGAAGCCTAAATGGTAGTGAAATTTAGACATTAAAATAGTCTCTGTAAACCTGGATTAGTTACTCTTCTCAAAACACTTAAATTGATAAATTTATTACCAGTCCGTTATAGACTGGGCTTTGAAAATTCAGTTAAAAAAAGAAAAGAAATCGTAGAAGAAAACATTGCTTAGTGTTTGTGGGTGTTAAAAAAAAATTGAAAGAATTTAAACAAATTGCAAGTTACCTTGAAAACAGGGCTATTATTTTAAAATTAATATCTATCTAGTTTTGATGCCAGAAATATGACATTAATTGCCTCAATCCAAGTTGTATGTAATCAATTGCCTCAATACATAAACATTGAAAAGCTACTTGCTCCATAAACAGGTAATACATACTGTGGAAAACTAGACTTGCATTACCATTTTTGAAAGAGTTTGGATATTCTTCTAAGTTGCAAGAATAAAACAACAGAAAATGGTTACAAGACTTAACAACAGAAGATCTAACTGAAACTTCCCTGCAGAGACCAACCAGCTACATGTTGCTACAGTTCTCCTAAACAACAAATGCTGACTACAGAGAAGTTCAAGTCTGTGATCTATCAATACCTATTCTCATGACCAATGTCATCAGAGCCAAATTCTGTAAGAGGATGAAGCTGATTTCTCTATCACGCAGTGCCATAGGTGATAAGTCACCATTATCACTCATCTTTGTGATACCATGTTTGTTTATATAATTTTTAATATTATTTTGCTAACTCAGTGTATTCTCATCACACAAATACTAAAACTTTAAAATCTGCCAGACAGATTTAAAAAAATCTGGGCATTAGCAACATTTCACAGTATATGCTAACTTGAAAATGAGCACCTTTTTTCTTTTTTTCCAGCAAGTATAAATATTTGAGTGATCTGATTCAGGATTTAAATTTTTACTCAAATATGAAACACTGTGTATCATCTGGTTCTGGACAAAGCTCAAGAAGGTAAATAAAAATAGATTCACCAGTTTGCAGACCATATCAAAGTAAACCTAACTTTTAACCCAATAGGATTTAATGACTTGCATAAAAATAGTTTCAGTAGTAATTATTTCCTTATTCAGGACATATATGTAATCTGAAGAAACAAATGATTATCAGCTTCCTTTTCAGCTCTTTGATTAAGCTAGCATTTAGAAGGAAACATAGAAACTGATACAAATTCACATCCTATCAATGAACAGAGAATCAGTATATTTTATCATCTATGTCTTCCACTTTCAGCTACACTGAAACTTTAGAATATTTTCTTCAAAGAGCCAAACTGTTTTGCTTCCTTCTTTTCACATTCAAATCAGAATTTGGAAGGTTTACATATCCAGATACCATAATTTGCATTATTTTTTTTCTTAACTTAAATATCAATACTTAATGAACAAAGCATTAATGCATTACTGCACTGTGAGTTGATGGTAATTACCAACTTGTTTTCCACCTCTACATTACTGACATCATGTCAAGTCAGACTGGCTGAAATCATAATTTGGCAATGAGGCATTACACTGAGGCATTTTAAGTGGTACCAGAAATGATCAAATGAACTTTACACCCAGTATGTTAAGCCTGTTCTAAGAGAAGTACAATCAAACTTCCTGAAAAGGCATTACACAGAAATTATGATAAAATAAATTCATGCTTTTTAAAAGAAAAATAACCATGGAAATTAAGACAGATAATACAATCATCTGTAGCACTGGTAATCATGAGATATAGTGCTATTCTTCAATGTACTCTATTCAAATTGATAAAGTTCCTTGGATCAACACACTTTGTGCATGTAATATCCCAAATTCTAATTACATCTCCTCCTCTGATATAATTTCTTCTATGAAGATTTGGGGAGTATCTTACACATAAAGGATACATACTGAAAAAAAAAATTGAAATCAAAACAACAACAAATAAAAAAAATTTAACTTCTTTGTTGTTCAAGTGCAGCCTATGATTTTTGACAGACACATATTCATTAGGTGTTGGGCACTAAGAATTTAGTGCTTTGTTTCAAATAACCAACCATTTCATATAGATTCTAAACACAATGTAATCCAGCATCTCAATCCACATAAATCTCAGCTTCTCATAAGAAAAATAAAAAGTATTAAAATGTTGTGGCCCTTCCCCCAAAAGCCACTTAACAGAAACTGTGTGACAAAATTAACTTTCCACATCTATAAAATACAAAATACAGTGAACTCTGAATATTTTTAGTCGTATACTATCTTTTGTGTTGGGATATCAAATAGCTCAAATACTTATCAGCTGGCACTAGCCTGTCAAGAAACACATACATACACACATAAGCACACACAGACAGAGCCATATACACATGAAGCATGTAGCTGAAGAAATCAAACTTACCAGTTTATTTTTGCAGCTGCATGAGATAACTGACGCAACCTAATAGCATATTACAACCAGAAGGGAAATTCTTCCCCACACCTTCCTTTGTACCTGCTCTGCAATTCGTATGACCCCTCAGTGAGGCAATTCAACCCAACCCATTAAGATAGCATAAAAATGTTCACTTCTTCAGCAAGTTCAAACGTCTACTAGTTTAGCAATCCTTTCAGTATCAGCAAGCTGACAGATTAGCTCAATCTGCTAATTTCATACCTTACACAACTGCTGTTTTCAAATGTATTTGTAAATGTCACAATATTCTTTATTTTAACTTACGACATTATGACAGGACACCAGAAAATCCTCACAGTCAAAACATATTGTTTAAATAAGACACGGAGTATTCAGTAAGTATGTCAACCAATTCCCCGGTAACAGAAATACCGAAAGTGCTGTTTCATTGCTCTTAATTTCTCTTTTAATCTGTCACTGGCACATAAATCTCCACTAAATCTATTACCCATCCTCAGACCATTCTGGTAGTCAAAATTCTCTCATCATTGTGGTGACAGGACGCAAGTTCCTGATAATAGTTGTTTATTGCTGCTCAGAAAAACTGCAAAAATCACAAACTTGAAATGTTAATTTTGTCTTCTGTTCATGTCCTTGCAAAGTACATTTTATTAAGAAAAGCCAGATGCAAACCGTTTTTGTCATCTATGCTTCTGTCATTAGATGCTATTATTATAGCAGCAGGAAAAGCAAAAAGGCGGCAAGGGATGTTTTCCAACATCCGTTTCATAATTCTTTCTTTCAAGTGTCTGTAGCCAATAAATATCAAGTACATTAAGTCACCAAATCACCAAACAGGAGATGGGAAGCTTAACCTCTCCCCTAACATAATATTCTGATTTTTCAATCAGTGATTTTTCTGTGGTTTTTACTTATGCAGAATGTCCTCCTCTCCAAACAATAAACCTACTAAGGATATGTTTCATCTCTTATTCTACATAAAATGCTCACACTAACAGCAGATACACAGTGACTTTATGAGATCCATTCCCAGAATTAATATACAAAGAAACGAATCCTTCTGTTTTAAACGTAACAATATTTTTCATTCACACAATGTCAGGTGAGACTTTTACTCATACAATTTCAAGCATGAAAAGTGGAAAAAAGTAAATCAGGAAAAACATCTCACTTGTGAAATATGGTTGATTGAAGATTCCATGCGCCGAAGCTGGGATGCCTGGATATCCAGCATTTGCAGAACATTGTTGGCCAAAGTGTTGATCAGATAGGCTACGCTTGCTAATGACTGGGTTGTGTAGGCTTTAGTTTCTTCCAGAGCTCGCTGCTTATCTGTTGACTAAAAGCAAAAATAAAAGGTTTATTTAGTAAAGTCTCTCTCACAAAGATTCTTGGAATTAACTCCTTTTCCCCATCTTCAAAGGGCAAAGAATTATACAAGTTAAACTAATTCTACAAAGTTATCATTTTCCATCTTCTTCATTCATATAAAAAAAGGTAAGTAACTTTGTATTCTAAGTTTCTAAACTCTATGAAAGGAATTAAGCTAGTATACAACATGCTCATCTTTTCTTAAATACTTACTGTGCAACTTTTATACTGCATTTTAGCAATATACTTTAAATGCACTCTAAGATATTTCTTCTCTTTTTCTAATGTTTGTACTCTTTAGAATTATTCTGTTCTTCTAAATTTTGTACTTGAATTAGACCTCCTAACAGCCTGCAAGAATCTGCCAAATACCATATTTCTCATCTCTTCCAATTATTTAGACCTCATTATCACCAAAAATGGTCATTCACAGTGAATTAACTATAATTACTCCCTTAATATGGTAGCTGAATAAAATGCAACAGGAATAATTTTTCAGAAGTAGTCCATGTTTGCTTTTTAAATGTGTGCTTTTTCACACTGTCAGTATTTTCTCCTATAAAGAACTAGCACGATCCATTTTTCTAGTAATAAAGCATTTAAAAATACTTAGGGTATCAAGCCATAAGACATCCTCTAAAAGTTTAAAACAAACATATAATTCAAACAACATCAAAAATAATAAACTAAGAGTCTAGTTGTCAGGGTTCTGCATTTCTTCATGAGTAACAGTTAACATTACTAAGATTAATTTAGTACAAAGAATACAGATTCAAGAACCAGTAAAAGATACAATTAAGATGCCAAGAAACGTCCATTTCCAAGGCTTTAGACTACACTGAATTTCACTTTTTGGTCATCTCTATCCACTTCATGGTGATGGTGCTGTTTCTAAAACAACACTTGTCAAATGTTCTCTACTTCCACCCACCATTATAATACTACAGTTCATCATTTTCTCTCCTTTATATATTATTCACGGAAAACTAGGTATCAAGATTCGAGAAATGTGCTTTATTAGAGGGGGAATATGAAGTCATTCTGTATCTTTCAGCACAGGCTGATTCTGCTATCCATCTTATCCGGTGTTACTTTGGGAAACACTGAAAGTAATCATATCTCTGTTTCAGGAAAATGATTCTTACAGCTCGAGATATTTCCTGAGGCCTTGGAGCAAGACTCTTACAAGAAGATTGTTAGGTTTTGAGGGGAGGAGAGAAAAAAAAAAAAAAGACAAACAACAGAACACACATGAAAATACGAATCCAGGAATTCAGTTAAAATTAAGCTCGCATTAAAGATGTTAGAGCAACCTCTCCTCTGTCCACAAACAGCAATGGCAATTGGGTTGGTCTGTTAGCATTCGTTTTTCTTGCAAGCTACATTAGTACCACTTCCTAGTTTGCTTTTAAAGAGGAAGATGGAAGCAGCTGCTCTGCAGCCATCGAAGAGCTCCCACAATAGTGTAGAAGGGGAGGAATGCTGTCACAGTTAGAAGGCAAGTGTTCTTGCCTAGCTGTTTCTTTCCCACACAAAACCAGCAGCAGAAGGAACTGAAAATTTTAGGACAGCTTTTCTGAGCACAGTGTGATGATGTTCACGAACAGAATACACTTCTAAATGCTGCCTTATGTTCAGCCAAGAAAAAGTTAGATAAATGCTATCACCCCAGACCCTGTTTAAGAACTCATGACTTATAGGCAGCAGGATAGCATGATTTTTATTTTAAAAAACCTCCAAACTCAGCTTAAGGACTTCCAAATGAAGGAATATAGAGATCTTGGTCTCTGCTCTCTTACACCGTTGACTTAAAAATGCACTCTTTCTTTTCCTCTTCCTACTCAATTTCAGTTCAGTCTGCAAGTATCACTACAGCAGGCACATGTACTACTGCACACTTTCACAGCTATTCAAACAACTTCTCAATGGTAATAATAAAAAGAACCAGAAGCTTGTCATTTTTGCTCTGCAGCTGCTGACAAACTCTATTTATAGAAACAGAAACAGTAGACTTACATTAGCGCATTCTATATACAGAATAGCTGAGTAGAAGCCAGCAAACACAGTATTTTTTCATTAATAGCCAAAATGTTTGAGAGGAAAACAATCTATCACTTTAGAAATAATGACCCTCTGCTATGGTTTTAGTGCCTAAAGAAGCGCAATTATGAGTATGTGTTCAGAGCTTAGCCCTTTCACTGATGTAACCTAGTAACTGAAGTCAAGTCACCCTAATTCACACCACTTCAAACCAACAGGGAACTGGCTTTTCATGTTCAAATACATTAAAAATATCATAAAACAACGGTCCTGTAGAACACATTTGGAACTGTTACTGGCACAAAAATCCTTTTGATTGAGAGGTCTCCTTTATGTATTTGGCTAATAACCAGAACAGCTATGATTTGTTCTATTCGCCTTTACAGAGAGCCCAAAATTTTCCCAAGCAAAGCCCACTCACACTTGATACAGCGAAATTAAAGTTGGAACTTGTTCCTTGTATACTGAACGATGCAGAATGTGTTGATTTTTCAAATTGAGTATTTGGACCTATTATTGGCAAGCCATTTCACAAGTCTTTCCCCCCCCCCCCCCAGAATTAATGACCTTTCAAAAGATGAAAAATTGACTCTCATACCTTGAGCAGGAAAAAGAACCTGAAATACTTAGAGAAAATCTAAAGTTTCCCTGTGGAAAAGTAATAATGAATGTTGGTTAAAAATCAGCTTGAAATCACAAATTTTGTTTAACACTAGTTTTGTTTAGCATAAAATCTAACTTTTAATTTGGAAAGCCAAATTCCAGAAACAGTATCTTATCATATGCCCCTATCTAACAAGCTCCTCATGTCGTCCATACTCACAATGGACATAAAATTTTATTGCTTACATCTGCTGCCATGCTCAAACCTAGCAGCAGATATATTGTACACCAGAATCATAGAATGGTTTAGGCTGGAAGGGACCTCAAAGATCATCTAGTTCCAATCCCCACCACAGGCAGGGAGACCTCCCACTAGAACAGGTAGTTCATGTCCTCATTCAACCTAGTCTTGAACAGCTCCAGGGAGGGAGCATCCATAACCTCCCTATGCAACCTGTTCCAGTGTTTCACCACCCTAACTGTAAAGAACTTCCATCCTGACATCTGAGCATGTAACTACATAACAAAAGGCATTTATGCAATGATAATGATTTCAAGTTGTCAGCAAACTAAATTCAAATATAACCCTCATCAGACTAAGATCTGATAGTATGATCTTTGGAACAACAAAATACCAACCAATATGCTTCATAACTGACTGTAAAGCAGGCAAAAAGTTATTTCAATAGCCAAACCTACCAGAATTCCCTAGTCAAATTTTGCCCTAAACTCATAGCTTCTCTACAGTAATTTCAGTAACATATCAATGTGGTGGGATGCATCCCATGATTGGAATGTAGGGATGGATGGCTATAGACTCTTCAGGAAGGACAGGCAGGGGAGAAGGGGAGGGGGTGTTGCCCTCTACATCAAGGATAGACTAGAGGCCATGGAGCTCCACCTGGGGATGTCCAACTCAGTTTGTGGGTAAAAGTTAAAGGGAAGCCACAGGATGGTGATTTCATAGTAGAGTCTGCTACAGACCTCCTGATCAGGAAGGTGAAGTGGATGAGGCCCTCTACAAATAGGAGAAGCTTCACGTTCACAGGCCCTGGTCCTCATGGGGGACTTCAACCACCCCGACATCTGTTAGAAGGACGACACAGCAGAGCACCAGCAATCTAAGAGGTTCCTGGAATGCATTGATGATAACTTC
>WBNM01033136.1:0-54749 GCA_013399055.1 Ramphastos sulfuratus | reverse complement strand
TTCCAGGTCCCTCAGCATCCTCAGAGACTCCAGTGGACTCTCTCCTGTAGTCCCCTGTCTCTCTTGAACTGGGGAGCCCAGAACTGAACCCTGATGTGGCCTCACCAGGGCAGAATAGAGAGGGGGCAGGAGAACCTCTCTCCAGTTGCTTGCTACATTTAATGCACCACTCACCACTGCCCTTCTTGGCTGCTCGGGCACATTGCTGGCTCATGGTGAACTTGTCCACCACCACTTCCAGGTCCTTCCCCACAGAGCTGCTTTCCAGCAGGTCACCCCTCACCTGTACTGGTGCAGGGCATTATTCCTCATCAGCTGCAGGACCCTACAGTTGCCCTTGTTGAGCTTCATGAGGTTCCTGTCCCCCAGCTCTCCAGGTCTCACTCAACAGCAGCACCACCCCTCCTGTGGTCCATACTCACTTTCGGAGCGGGGTCACAATCTCGTCCCGCAGAATGCTCTGGACATTCCGCTCACACAGCGGGAAGGGCTTGAAGAGCATGGAGTCCACCACGGATGTACAAGAGAAGAGGCTGTGAAAAGAGCAGGAGGGGTCTAAGCCTGATGGGTTTGCAGCAAGTTAGAACCAAACATTTGTGCCTGGTGACATTTGGTGGCTTCCTTCCAACAGTCCATGCATGCAGTTAAGAGAGAGGTGAGTGACAAAGTGTCTCCACAGCAAGAGCAACCATGTCTGCTCCAACCTACGCTGGTGGTAAGCAGGGACACAGCTCAGAGAGAACCAAATCTTGTACTTTGCAGCCAAAACTGCTCATGGAGGAGGCTCCAGAGTCTTGTCCTCTCCAAGTAAGTGCATCAGCTGGAACCTCCTGGGCAGTTGCTTTGAAACGTTTCCAACCATTACCTCCACTGACAGAGTCATCATGGTCCAAGTGCAGCGAACTACCATCTCAGTGCCCTGCATGACAGACACACGAGTATCTTAGGTACTCATGGGGACTATTTCAGGGCTTGAGAACCTCTACCATATTAGGAAAGAGATCAAGAAGCAGCAAGTGTTGAGGCTGCATCTTCACTGCTCTATGCTGGGTAGCCAGTATGGAGGTACAGGGGAACGCCGGACTCTTCATGAAGGCTTTTATGAGTTGGACAAAGGCACCACCCAAGCAGGTCCTTACCTGAAGAGAGCTGCATCCATGTAGCAGGAATTACAGTGGCCTTGGATCCCCTTCATCCGCCCTTGCAGGACACGAACTGCTGCCTCATTCCTCAGAGGAGGAAAACTGTCTGGAGCCTGGGGAAGAACCTCCTGGCCTCCTGCAAGAGAAGAAACAGATGCAAATCCCTTTTGCTTCCCTAATGCCCCAGAAGTCTGCTCGGAGGTCACCACCTGCTTCTTCTGAGACCCAGCGATGCTGGAATGAAGATCTGTCTCTAGTAATTCATCTACTGAAAATGGAGACCAAACCTAACCACATTTTCTTCCTGGCTGGATCAGTGGGACAAGGCCAATGGGGTGAGGTTGAACAAGGTCTTGTAATGACAGGACAAGGGAGTAATGGGTTAAAACTGGAAGAGGGGAGATTTAAACTAGATGTTAGGAAGAAGTTCTTTACAGCTAGGGTGGTGAAACACTGGCACAGGTTGCCCAGGGAGGTTATGGATGCTTCCTCCCTGGAGGTGTTCAAGGCCAGGCTGGATGAGGCCTTGAGTGACCTGTACTAGTGGGAGGTGTCCCTGCCTATGGCAGGGGGCTGGAACTAGATGATCTCTGAGGTCCCTTCCAACTAAACTATTCTATGATTCTCTGATAAGGCCAAGTGATGGATCATACACTTGGGTCACAACAACCCCATGAAGGTTCCAGGCTTGGGACAGAGTGGCTGGAAATTGCCTGGTGGGGCAGGCCTTGGGGGTGCTGGTTGACAGCAGCTGAAGATGAGCCAGAGTGTTCCCAGGTGGCCAAGAAGGCCACCAGCAGCCTGGCTTGGATCTGCAATAGTGTGGCCAGCAGAACTAGGGAAGGGATTGTCCCCCTGGACTGGGCAGTGGTGAGGCCACACCTCAAATCCTGGGATCAGGTTTGGGGCCCTTACTCCAAGGACATTGAGGGGCTGGAGCAGGTTCAGAGAAGGGCAATGAAGCTGAGGAAGGGTCTGGAGAACTGGTCTGGTGAAGAGCAGCTGAGGGACCTGAGGTTGTTCAGTCTGGAGAAAAGCAGGCTGTGGGGAGACCTTCTGGCTTTCTACAACTCCCTGAAAGGAGATTTGAGCCAGGTGGGGTTGGTCGCTTCTCCCAAGGAACAAGTGACAGGACAAGAGGAAATGGACTCAAGTTGCACCAGGGTGGGTTTAGGTAGGACCAAAGGAACAATTCCTTCATGGAAAGGGTTGTGAGGCCTGGCCCAGGCTACCCAGGGCAGTGATGGAGTCTCCACATCCCAGAGGGCTTTGAAAGGATGTGGTGCTGAGTGACATGGTTTGGTTGTGACCTATCAGCACTGAGTTAAGGGTTGGACTCAGTGATCCTGGAGTTTTTTCCAACCTTTCTGATCCCATGGCAGCATTCCCATGCCCCACCTCGGCCTCATCTCCTGAGGGATCTCACCATAATGCACCAGGCTCTGCTGGCTGTCACGCGACCACTGGAAGCGGACGTCAGGCTGGCAGGACTGCAGCTTCACAAAGAGGCCACGCTTTGGAGCGCAGTGGAAGTAGTACTGGCCCAGCCACTCACCATCAGTCACCCCCTTATCTTCATCCTGGGCAAAGAGCATCAAGAAACAATGTCAGAGGAGGCTTTCCACAAGCAAGATGTCATATCCAGCATGGCCATTTTGTATCTTAAGAGCAGCGCAGAAGCTTGGTCCTGTTTCATTGACTCTTTTCACGTATTCTGGTTGTTTTGAACCTATTGATGATTGTTCCACCTCATGTTACAGTAACACCACTCTAGGAGAGACCAAGCCAGCCCTCGTCATGGAATCAAACAGAACTGTTTAGGTTGGAGAAAACCTTCACCATGATTGAGTCCAACCGTTAACCCAACATTGCCAAGTCTACCACCAAACCATGTCCCTCAGCACCACATCTACATGGCTTTTAAATGCCTCCAGGGATGGGGACTCCACCACTGCCCTGGGCAACCTGGGCCAGGTCTTGATAACCCTTCCCATGAATAAATTGTTTGTCATGTCCAAACTAAACCCACCCTGGGGCAACCTGAAGCCATTTCTTCTTGCCTTATTGCTTGTTTCTTGG
Organism: Ramphastos sulfuratus; assembly: GCA_013399055.1. Lineage (NCBI taxonomy): Eukaryota > Metazoa > Chordata > Aves > Piciformes > Ramphastidae > Ramphastos > Ramphastos sulfuratus. The sequence goes on along the minus strand of WBNM01033136.1, from coordinate 51,528 downwards.
GATAAGAGACCAACCCCCACCTGGTTCCAACCTCCTTTCAGGAAGTTGTAAAGAGCCAGAAGGTCTCCCCTCAGCCTCCTTTTCTCCGGGCTCATCAACCCCAGATCANTATCTTAAGAGCAGCGCAGAAGCTTGGTCCTGTTTCATTGACTCTTTTCACGTATTCTGGTTGTTTTGAACCTATTGATGATTGTTCCACCTCATGTTACAGTAACACCACTCTAGGAGAGACCAAGCCAGCCCTCGTCATGGAATCAAACAGAACTGTTTAGGTTGGAGAAAACCTTCACCATGATTGAGTCCAACCATTAACCCAACATTGCCAAGTCTACCACCAAACCATGTCCCTCAGCACCACATCTACATGGCTTTTAAATGCCTCCAGGGATGGGGACTCCACCACTGCCCTGGGCAACCTGGGCCAGGTCTTGATAACCCTTCCCATGAATAAATTGTTTGTCATGTCCAAACTAAACCCACCCTGGGGCAACCTGAAGCCATTTCTTCTTGCCTTATTGCTTGTTTCTTGGGATAAGAGACCAACCCCCACCTGGTTCCAACCTCCTTTCAGGAAGTTGTAAAGAGCCAGAAGGTCTCCCCTCAGCCTCCTTTTCTCCGGGCTCATCAACCCCAGATCACTCAGCTGCTCCTCAAAAGACCTCCAAGACCCTCCACCAGCTTCACTGCATCATCATTCCATACTCTCCTCCCCAGCTTCAGGAAGGGCACAATCATGTGCTTGACCTCAAAGCTCAGCTCTGACACCTCAGAGAGCCAGGCAAAGCTGTGAGATAAGAGCTAAAGATTTTCAAAGAGAAGAGCAACAAAGACCTGCCCATTCTGATGCATGATGTCACCATGGGTTGCTCCTTACCAGTTCCACTCCTGCCATTTTGTGCTTAATCTGGGGCAGGTAGCCCAACCAGCGGATGATTCCGGAAACCTGATTTCCCTTATCCAAGATGATCTGGACCATGGAGTTGACCTCCAGGGATGAATTCCAACTTGGACTCTCCTCACCACTCTCACTTATCTCATGTTTCATTTGGTTTGGGTGTACTAAGCCCACGTTGGACACCACTGGTGAAAATAAACCTAGAGGGTGACACAAAACGATGGGTGAGGGAGGAAGTCAACACCTGATGACATGTTTGGATCTCATCTCACACCAGGTCTATTTTCAAATTACAGACCACATGGACAAGCAGGAAACTGAACACCAGAGACACAAGGTGTAATTCCCAGTGGTATGACCAAACTGGTCTACCAGGACAATCCTGCTCCTTGTTTTCCTGTTCAAGACTGCCCACTCCAGCTTCTCACTGACCCTGGAGCTAATCCAACCCTTCTCAGAGCCACGCTGGGCTCCTGAAATGACAGCAGTAGTGGGGTTGTTGCCCAACTATTCCCCTCAGGATGGCCCTGAAAGCACTTGTGTCTTCTGAAGGCATCGGAGAGGTTCTGGTAATTGTCTCAGAATCATAGATTCATTTTGCTTGGAAAAGATCTTCAAGATCATCAAGTCCAACCATTCTCTTAACTCTAACAAGGCTGGTGCTAAACCATGGCCCTCAGCACCACATCTCTGCCTCCCTTCAACACCTCCAGGGGTGGAGATTCAACCCTTTCCCTAGAAGTCTCTTCCAAATTTGAATTTCTCTTGGAGTAGACCAATTGTTGACCGTTCATTGTTTTAAAGAAGCCATGGTCTTGTCCAAGAACTCAAAACATCCTCTCCAAGTCTGTCTGGCATCAGGAGGCAGCTCTTGCTCCACCTTCTACAGCTAAATTAAAGACTTTGAACCCAGTGGTGCCTTCTCCTGTAGGAAAGGTCTCTGCCCTTTCATGACACACTTTCTTCTTCTGCCTTGTGACTGGGTAGATTCACCTTTAGTTGCCTACTACAAAGTTTTGTCTAGAAGGTGAGACATTTCTGTGGACCTTCTCTGCCTCCTGATCAACTAAGTTGGGACTAGCTGAAGCTTTTGTGGGACTTTCAGTTTCATAATAATCTCGCAGAGAAGAAACAAAAGTGAAACCTCCATGAGACGTCTGATGACAAACTTACTTTGCAAGTTTTCCTTCACAATGGAATCCATGGGGATTTCCCGGAAGATGTCCGTTGTTCCTTCTTCTTCCTGAAAGGGGGGGGTAAGATCCATAAGCTCCATCTATGAGACTCAGGAGAATCCCTGGAATATCAACTAATATTTCAAGGTCTGGCAAGTTTTGGTCTCTTTGATGTCCCACCAAAAGACAGCTTGGTTTGAAATCCTCCCCGAAACCCAAGGCTGCTCTTACCGGGCAGACTTTAACGAACCATTGGGTTCCCTCCTTGTAAACTGCCATGGCTACTCCCTTGGTGAGGACTTCATCCACGTAGAAACTAACTGCATCTCCCACTTTCACAGGAACCTTCTCCTCTGCATCCAGTTTTGGTTTCTGTTTCATGTAGTCATCGTCCACTATGGGACCAAATTGGATTCTGTTAAAGGGTAGGAAAACCCCACAGTTTCTCTTGCACTTGAAATACTCGGTGCCGTGGTAGGAGCCATCACTGCGTCCTCTGTTTTCACCCTCACCCTGAAGAAACACCAAAAAAAGAGATGAAGGGATAACAGGCAACTTAGTTTCACAGCATCAGTTTGGTTGGCAGAGACCTTAAAGATCACCGAGTTCAACCACGAGCCCAACACTACAGCACTGCCACTAAATCATGCCCCTCAACACCACATCTACATGGCTCTGAAAACACTCCAGGGATGGGGACTCCTCCCCTGCCCAGGGCAGCCTTGGCTAGGCCTTCATAACCATTTACATGAAGAAATTGCTCCTCATGTCCAACCTAAACCCACTCTGGGGCAACTTCAGTCCACCTTCTCTTGTCCTATTACTTGTTCCTTGAGAGAAGAGTCCAACTCCACCTGGTTCTAAACTCCTTTCTGAGAGTTGTAGAGAGCCAGAAGGTTTCCCCACAGCCTCTTTTTCTCCAGGGCCCCTCACCCACTCCTCACCAGACTTGTGCTTCAGACCCTTTACCAGCTTCCTTGCCCTTCTCTGGACCTGCTCCAGCCCCTCAATGTCCTTTTTGGAGTGAGGGACCCAAAACTCCCTCCATGTAGCCTCACTGGTGCCCAATCCAGGGGGACAATCCCTGCCCTGGCCCTTCTGGCCACACTACTGCAGATCCAAGCCAGGCTGCTGGTGGCCTTCTTGGCCACCTGGGCACACTCTGGCTCATCTCCAGCTGCTGTCAACCAGCACGCCCAAGGCCTGTCCCACCAGGCAATTTCCAGCCACTCTGCCCCAAGCCTGCAGCCTTCATGGGGTTGTTGTGACCCAAGTGCATGATCCATCACTTGGCCTTTTTGAACCTAATCCCACTGACCTTGTCCCATTGATCCAGCCTGGCCAGATCCCTCTGTAGAACCTTCCTACCCCCAACACTGATTTCTCCCAAGCCTTGTCCACTTCACCTGTAGCTCCACACCAAAGAAGCATGGTGCCAGCACAGCCGAGCTGTTCCTGCAGGTGCTCCCCACATAGCGAATGACACCAGGGAGATGCTGCCGGTCGATCTCCACCATCACCTGTTGGCCCAGCACTGCCCGCAGAGCTGCTTCGAGGCTCAGCCTCTCCAAGAAGTAGTTGAGCCGTTCGGTGTGGCTGCTGATGGCCAGGAGGAAGGCTGCCGCCTCCTCACGCACCGGCTGGAGGAGCTCTATGTTGATGGTGACGGTGGAGCTGTCGTCCAGCATGATGACCTTCAGGAAGCAAGCCGGGGGCCCGTCGCTGGAGAAGTTGCGCAGGTAGCTCCTCTCGCTGCAGAAGCACATGTTGCCAGCCTGGAAGTACTTGCTGCCATAGGTGCAGTCTTCTGTCAGGATGTAATAACAGTTCCCATCTCCTGCTGAAGGCAGAAGGCTGCTCAGCATCATTCCTCTGCCTTAAGAGAATGCAGAGAGGCACACCAGTGAGGAGATGACTGTGGCTGCGGGCATCAAGTTGCCCATGAGATAGCAATGTGCTTTTGTTGGCAGGATGGCCAATGGGATCCTGGGGTGCATGATGGCATGTGGGGCCACCAGGTCAAGGGAGGTTCTTCTCTCCCTCTACTCTGCCCTAGTGAGGACACATAGCTGGAAAACTGCGTCCAGCTCTGGGGTCTTCCCCAGTTCAAGGCAGACAGGGAACTACTGGGGAGAGTCCACTGGAGGCTGGGAAGCTGCTGAAGGGCCTGGAGCATTTTTGTGAGGAGGAAAGGCTGAGAGCCCTGGGGCTGTTGAGCCTGGAGAAGAGCAGCCTGGGAGGGGATCTGCTCAATGCTCAGCAAGACATGAAGGGTGGGGGGCAAGAGGCTGGGGCCAGACTCATGTCAGTGGTGCCCAGTGACAGGACAAGGGACAATGGGCACAAACTGGAACCCAGGAGGTTCCATCTCAATGTAACGAGAAACTTCTTTCCTGTGAGTTCAGAGCCCTGGAGCAGGCTGCCTGGAGAGGTTGCACAGTATCCTTCTCTGGAGAAATTCCAAACCTACTTGGACATTGTGATCCTGGGAAACCTGCTGTGGGTGACCCTGCTCTAGCAAGGGGTTGCAGTGGATGATCTCCAGAGGTCCCTTCCAAACCCCACCATTCTGAGATTCTCAAAGCCTCATGCAGTTGAGTTTTCATTATCTGCCCACAGCCCCCCTGCTCTCTTGTTCCAGTGGTTGGTCATTGTGGTGGGAAAATAAAAATTCATCTAACCCAATTTTCCCACATTGCTGCTTATCCCCATTGCCTCCTGCCCCCTCACTGTACACCCAAAGGATGAGTCCAGGTCTGTCTTCTCTACTAAACCCTTCCAGTAAGAAGTTGCCCAGAGCAGGAGCTTGTCTGTCCTGTTCTCTACAAGACTAGAAATACCTCATTAAATTCTACCTCCTTCTTTCTTCTCACAGAAGTAGGGCAAAGACTCAGTTCTTTTGTTTAACTTCTCCTGGACCCAGCTGTTCTGTTCCAACCCAAACCCAGGGGCGAACATAAAAATATTCTCCTGCAGGTGGACAGAACCTGGCCAATATTCAGAAAACAAGAGGCATGCCTGTTTCTAGGTCATAGACAAAATCAAGGAAGTCAAAATGATGCCTCCACTCTGGGCCTCCTGGTAGAACTTGGTTAGAAGACTGAAATGGCTAGAAGAGGAATTGAGAGGATGCAGTTAAGGGAAGTAGAAACACACTCGAGGCTTCGTGGCAGGAAATCCAAATGCAGCTGGGGTGGGTCTGGACCATAACGCAGGCAGAGCCTGGGCAGAAAGGCTGCAGGGAGCTCCACGTGGAGGAAGGTGGTGCTCCTGGGGGCTTCACTAGAGGCTCTTGCTGAGAGAGCTCAGTTTGTAAAGTACTAGGAAAGAGAACCTGAAGGTCTGGTCTCCAAACCCCACAAAAAATCCTGGATCTCCTCAAGTACGGTTTATCAGAGTGGCTGATTCCACCATAGCCACGTAGGCAGAGATCCAACAACCAAACATCCAACCATGGTGGCTCAGACCACACTCATGGCTCCTCCCTTTCTGCCGAAGGGAACTCAGCAACATTCACTCTGGGATGACCACCTCAGAGTCACGGGGGAGCAATCATGGCAGGGCTTTGCAATGAGCTGGGGGGTGACAGTGGAAGTGGAAAAAATCTGGTGGTGAGCAGCAGCTCCCTCATTTCCCATTCACACAACTCGCTGCTGGGGTTTGGTAACTCAGCTGGCAGAGCAAAAACTTGAAATTCTGTGAATTTAAGGGACAGAATTAGAGGGTAACACTCTGTGTCCCAACCCCACCCTGCTCAATGTTCCCTTTTTAGGACCTTGGGTTTATTTTCCTTGCTTCTTTAGAGTTCTCTTTCCACAAGGAATAAAATAAACCTCACTTGTGTTAAATGTGCCAGAAGAGGAAAACCAGAATAAATAATTTTCCTCAGCAAACCCCTCAAAATAAACAATTTCCCTCATCAAACCTCAAGAACAAACTGCTTCCCTTAGCGACACCCCAGAATAAAGCATTTTCCTCATCAAAACGCCAAGGACAAACCACTGTCCTCATAGCAGACACACCCCCCAAGAACAAACTTTTCCTTATAAAACCTCCAGGAATAAACGATTTGCCTCGCGTAAAAACCCCAAGAATAAACCCTTTTTCTTATCACAACTCACGAATAAACAGTTTTTTTTTATCTCCTCATTAAAAAAGAAAATTAGTAATAAACCCTGTCTTTAAACACACAATATCCCCAATCCCCTCCCAGCTGAACAAAGGCACATCCAAGCCAGCCTTCGCTAGCTGTCCCCGAAACCTGATGGACTGTGCTGAGGGGAACCTGGAAGGCGCCTGATAGTTAAAATCGAAGCGAAATGACAGCAGTAAAGCGAGGCCGGGCTAGAGGAAGGGTCTCCAAGGGCTTAGCCCTGAGGTTCTGGGGAGCTGAGGTGACCTCTGGGGGACTGTGGGGCGCCAAGGTCGAGGTAAAGGCCTCGCTATGGGGCGATGGGGAAGGCGCAGGAGGATGGCGAGGTGAGTGGAACCCCAGCCAGATCGACCCTGTTTCCCCCAGCTCTCACCGTCTCCTGTCGCGGCCCCGGCCCCGGCGTTCCGCCACCACAGAGTTGCGGGCAGGCGCAGCCCAGAGCGGCGCAGCCACAGCGCCAGCACTTCCGGCCCGCCTCGCTGCACCCGGAATGGGGAGAGGCGGAGGGTAAAGCGGGGAGCCAATGAAATGGAATGGGGCGGGCACGGCGTGATGGAGGGGTGGGGCTCCAAGGCTTTTGCCCCCTGCTGGACGCCAGGGTCTCTGCGGGGTACGGCGGGACTTGATGCCTTGTCCCCTAGTCCCGTGTTCCCTAATCCTGTGTTCTCATGTCCTTGTGTCCCCTAGTGCCACGTCCCCATGAGTTTATGTCCCCTAGTGCTGTGTTTTCATCGCTTTGTCCCGCCGTGGACCTGTATCCCCATGGACCTGTGTTCCATTGCCCCGTGTCCTCAAAGCCCTGTGTCCCCATGTCCCCAGAGGCCTGTTTCCAGAGCTCTGCATTCCATGTCCTCGCAGCTCTATCACCACAGCTCAGTGTCCCACATCCCCTGTGTCTTCAAACCCCTGGATCTCAATGGCCCATTGTTCTCATCACCCTCCTGCATCCCCACAGTGTGGCACCCATCGTCCCTGTGTCCCCTTGGCCCCCTGACTTATGGCCCGTGTTCTCTGGCCACGTGCCACGTGTCCCATGTTCTATGTCCTCTCCTCGGGTGGCCCGGCCCACTGCAGCACACCTCCATGCACTGCCTGAGTGTCCCTGTCCCTCTTAGGACAGGTCATGGGGACAAGGTTGACACACTGGATCCACCAAGCCACCACTCTGGAAGGACACTGGCACTGGGCAGGTGACACCAGACTGCAGCAGCAGGGTATAAATACTGGCTAAATAGATTTATTTTCATACAAAGAATACACAGATCCCACCCCATCGGGACCCCTCCATCCCTGGGAACACTCCGAGATGTCCCCAGCCACCACCCCACCAGGCACCACCTCCACTGGCAGGATCCATCTCCATTCCCAGGGTTTGGTCCCAACACTGATGTTACCTCAGGGACATCCTTGTTTCCTCTAGGACCACCTTGTTGACTGTGTCTGCTTGGTGCCTTCTCAGGGCACTCTGTCACTGGACACCCTGCTCCATGGGACATTGCCATACCTTGTCCCATTCTCCCTGGTGACCATGATGGGGAAGTCTCAGGACATTTTGGGTCCCCCTCCATGCCCTAATACTGCAGCTGATGCAGGCCCCCACCCCACCCCAGGCCGTATGTACATGCTGGATAAAAGAAGAAAATACAGATATTTATAGCAAAGGGACAAAATGTCCCCTTAACCCCCCACAAAGTGTCCCCTGTGTCCCCATCCTGATGCCTCACTGCCAATTGGTCCTGTTCCCTGTCCTCAGGATGGAGGTGGCTGGTCTTTGTCCCATCCTGGGCTGGTTGTGCCTCAGTTTCCCCATAGGTCACAGGGCTTGTGGTGGGAGGGAGAGGACAGAGGATGAAAAGGAGCTGTGATGGCCAATCCGTGGGGACAGGGATATGACCATGACGCTGGAGGCACTCGAGATCTACAACCAGAGCGTCCCACCTCCCACCTCACGCTGGCAGAGAAACACCACAGGCAGAGCTACCCAAAGTCCCCTTTTGTCCGCAAATTTGTCACGCTGCTGTCACCCAGGCCTGGGTCTGGTAGAGGTGGTCCAGATCCAGCCACCCCATCTCCAAAGGTGGTTGCAGCAGAAGAGGAGGTGGTGGGGAAGATCCACAGCAGGCTGGTGGGCTCATATCCATCCAGCTCAGCTGCGTTTCGTGACCATCTGCCGGTCCCTCTTCTTCTTCTCCATCAACCTGGTGGGGAGGCAGAGTGGTGGCCTTAGGAGCCCTATCAAGATGGACCTCCCAAAGCCACAGAGAGGGGAGACTCACTTGCGGTTGCGGACTTCGGTGAGCTCCATGAGGCGCTCCTGGGCTGCCCGCAGCTCGTCGAGGCGCTGCTGGTATCGAGAGTCGCAGCCGTTGGTGCGCTCGTAGCTGGAGACCTGGCTGGAGAGCTCGCTGGCGCGGTCCCGCAGCTGCTGGATGGATGAGTAGAGGTTCTCCTCATCTTCCTCCTGCTTCAATACAAGGGTATGAGGCTGGCGAGGTGGACATGACACCCCAGGGTGCTGTTTTCCCTTGCTTCAGCTGGGGAAACCGAGGTACAAGGTTCCCCAAGCTGCCTGGGCCACCTGCCTTGGCATTGATGATCTCGATGTGGATAAGGAGGGAGGCGAGCTCCAGGTCCTCAGTGTAGCTGTTCTTCAACGGCACCGAGCGGTAGCCTGGACACAACACCACAACATGAGCTCATGGCAGGGTCCAAACCCTCACCACAGCCAGATCCCCAAGGAGATGATGATAATGATTGTCAGAGGGTTGGACTAGATGACCTTTGAAGATCTCTTTCAACCCAAACCATTCTATGGCTCTATGAGTCTATGATCATGATGATGATGTTGATGATGATGATGGTGCAGAAGGAAGGACTTTACCTGTTTTGAGGCCCTTGACAGGGAAGGTGGCTTGTGCCAAGAAGTTGGGGTCACTGAACATGTCCTCCTCATACACCACAAAGCGAAGGAAGGCAAACTCGGGGTTGTTGATGTCAAAGACAAACTGCTTGAAGAGCCAGACGGGGTTGAAGCCATTGTCAGCTTGGGGGGCAAGGACAGAGCAGGGAGGTCAGAGTAGGGCTAGACACATGCACATCACCAGCATGGCACCAGCTCATTAGTAGGAGATGCTTGTCCTGTTCACCCCCCAACAAAACCCAGCCACATCACCTACATGACCAAAAGGACTACAAAGGACACAGCTGGAGTTGTCTTGGTCTCCCCACCTGTCCTCAAGGCACAGGGAATGGATGGGAATATCACCCATATGGATCCTCACCTACAACATCTGTCTTGTTCTTGCTGTTGTCATACTCAGAGCCGCACACCTCCACCTCCACAAAGGGACACACGATGCTCCTCCCGTTCTTGGGCAGGTGCCGAGCACCAAGGATCTGTGGGAGGAAAGGAGGAAGATGAAATCCAGCCATGCTCAAACCAGCCCAGCAGCTCAGTTGGTTTGGTCTGACCCAAAGCTTTTTGGCCATCATTAGCCACATCACATCTTGGTTTATCTGCTCTGCCCTCCACTTCGATCTCACTCATGTTAGGCTCAGCTTTCTGCAATTGTGGGGTTGTCCCTAACACAAAACAATGCCATATGTGGAGAAGGACCCACAAACTCAAGAGACCATGAGTTCAGAGACTCCATGGAACAAATATGTGGCTGAAACATGTCAAAACCATCCCTAGTTGACCCAAAACCCAAGGAAGAAGTAAGCTCCCATCTCGATGGTGACCACCTCAAAGTGGACCCATTGTCCTTGCCCACTTGCCTGCAGCTGGACTGTGATGGGCTCCACTATCTTCAGGCTGTTCTTGTCAAAGGGGTCAAAAGTCTCATCCCTCATGATGTCAGGCTGCAGGACGTAGCCACTGCGACCACCGAGCATGAAGAGAGCCTGGTTCAGCTGCATCGGCTTGTCTGTGGCCAAGAGGGCAGAGCAGCTCTGAGCTGTGGGGCTCAGAGACCTCCTCAGAGTCCTTGGGCAGAAGGTACTGCCCTGGCAAACCCCTTGCTAAGAGCCCCTGACCCTGGTTGTAAAAGAGATGCAGCTGGGTTTTGCATGAAGCACCCAAGAACTGCGTGGAGATGTCTCCATCAGGATGAGAACAAAGGTTGGGAACATCATTCACACCACCTCCAGCAACAGGACCCTGAGCAGAGGCACTGGGGATGGTGATTTTGGGGCCACCTGTGAGGATGAGCTCAGCAACCACCCCAGGAGCAGGATTTACCAGGTGTCTGGAAGTTGAGGGCCACGAGCTGGCTCCCACAGATCCACATGGGCAAGGGATCATAGTTGGAGGAGTCCAGGCGCTGCCCTTTGGGGTAGATGCGGCTGAGCTGGCGCCGGTTGTACTGCAGGAACTTCTTGCCCTTGCTGCGGTTGGCATACTTCTCCGCCTTGGTCTCCGGGAAGGAGGACATGTCCCTGTAGCATGCCTTGTCTGTGCCAATCTCTGAAAGCACCGAGGTGACCATCAGTGGAGAACACAGTTGTGTGGTGGCCTGGGAGTGGCCCACCGTGACTGCTTGGTTCCCCCCACCCATCTCTTTCCAAGCTCATCCCATCATCCTGTTTCTCCAGCTCTTACTGTCCTCATCGAATGGCACTGGGCGACAATACACCACCAGCTCGGAGAGCTCCAGTGCGATCTTCTTCCTCCGCTCCATGATCTTCCCCTCTTGCATCTGCACAAGGGTTAAGAGGAGCTGAAGGTCTTCCCTCAGTCTCCTCCTTTGGAGATGTTGAAGATCATCCACAGAGAAATGGAAACATCCACCCCCATCCTGAGACACTGGAACAGGCTGCCCAGGGAGGTCATGGATACCCCTTCCCTGGAGGTGTTCAAGGCCAGGCTGGATGAAGCCTTGAGCAGCCTGGTCTAGTGGAAGGTATCCCTGCCTCTGGTGGAGGAGTTGAAACTAGATGCTCTTCAAAGCCCCTTCCAACCCAAACCATTCTATGACTCTATGAATCCTCTTCCCCCTGGTGCCCCTCACCCTGGCATCGGCGTTCTGCGTGGCCTCTCGGATCTTGGCCACCCACTCGCTGAGTTCTTCCTGAGTGTCCGCGGCCACGTCCAGCGACTGGGCTGCGTGGGACATCTGCTGGGAATGGATGGTGAAGACAAATGGTTTGGAGCTCCTCCCGTCTTTGGAGATAACTATAAGGACATCAGAGGGGGGCTTTACTTGAAGACATTCCCAATGGATGGCTCTGTGGAGCAAACGAAACCTCAGCGGTCCCGCTCCCAGGCCCCCACCAGCCCCACCTGGCCCCCCACCATACAAATCCCTCCAAGCCCAGCTCCATGCTGCTCCCCACCACACTGTGCCAAGCACAAGCCCAGCTGGCAACTGCCTGATGAGTTTGAGGAGGCTCTGTTCATGGATGAACTTCAGCAGAGGCTCCTGTAGGTGTGGTGAGGACACGGTGGGGACACTCACCAACGTGGCAGGATGGCACATCGATGAAGCCCTTCAAGAAGTTCCCCAGGGGGCTGTTTTCTGATGACTGCAAGAGAAGAAGGAAGTGGGGGTGGTGGAAAGGACATGTGGGGCCAAGCCTGGTGCCTGCTCCATTTGAAAGCCTCCCTTCAGCCCTCCAAATTGGTCGTCTGAGGAAAAGTGGGGAAAGTGACCTGATCTGCTCTACAGTTGATCATCCTCCAGCTTCTGGAGAAGGGTCTGGGCTGGAACAGGACCATAAGCATTCCGCAGCCTCTGGAGAAGGATCTGAGCTAGTCTGGGCTGGTAGCATTTCCCACCCTCTGGAGAAGGATCTCAGCTCAAGTAGGACCATGAGCATCTTCCAGCCTTCAGATAAGGGTCCAAGCTGTAGCAGGACCACGAGTATTTCCCAGCCCCTGGAGAAAGATCTGGGCTCAAGCAGGACCATGAGGATCTCCCAGATTCCAAAGAAGACCTGGGCTAGTGTGGGGCCAGGAACATCCTCCAAACTCTGGATTGTCCAGATTGGCACAAAGCTGGGAGCTTCTCAGGTATCCTTGCAGGGCCATGGCACTCACAGCCTCATCCTGCTCCTGTGCCTGCATGCTGACAATCTCCTCCACATAGTTGGCTGGGAACCAGAGCTGCTTCTTGCCGCCGTAGTCCCCTCGCCACCTGCAAGGGGTGAGAGGATCAAGGCAAACGGAGCGATTTGGGGTGGTGGGAAAGGAGTCACCATGCTGTGTGCCATGTCAGGGGGTGGCTGGAGAAGGGGTTGGGGGGAGGAACAGAGAAGGAGGCAGTTAAAACCCACCACAGGGTGAAAGCTCAGGGTGTCCCTTCCACCTTCCACCCACAGTGATGTGTACCCAAAGGGCCACCCAAAGGTCCTCACCAGCCACCGTCCTGCTTGTCAACGTTGTGGATGATGGCTTGCTTGCAGAATGACAGCTCGTCCTCCCGCTGTGCTTTGTAGTCGTAGAGAGCCTTCACTGTGCACTGGGCCACCAAGAAGAGGGACATGTGTCACCACCCAACACTTGGAGATGTTGGTGGGCAGCGTGTCCCACTCAGCCTAGCTTCTCAAGCCCCCAAGGTGGAACATGAGAGCTCCAGAGGTCCTAAATCCTAAACAATGCCCCTAAATCACTTGTGTCAGCAGTAGGATGCATTAAAGGGGAAAGACAGCTGGAGGTGTTTGTGGTCCTGTAGGACCACCATGTTCAGAGCAAAGTGGGTTCTTCTGAGGCCTTGAGCAACCAAGTCTCATTAAGAAGCATCCCTGCCTGTGTCAGGAAGGTTAGAGCAGATGACCACTAAGGGCCCTTCCAACCTAAGCCAGTCTATGATTCTTCTGGGTCCAGGTGGTGCACTGAAGGGCTTAATCCCATGATGGCACCACAGTCCCCTTGGGTTGAGCTTTCCCATGTTTGATCTTAGCCTAAATACTGTTCTGATGCAAAGGGACCTTGAAGACTGAACTGGTGCTGTATCATGGCATTGTGGAATCACAACGGAAGAACCTTGGGGTTCCACAGATCAGCCTCCTCCAGTGTTAGCTCTATGATCATCCCAATCCCAAAAATTTCTGAGGACAGAGACTAGGTCAAGTCTAAGACCATCCTGGTCCCAAAAACTTCCAAGGGTGGAGGCTGGGTCAGTTCCAACACCAGCTCAGTCCCCAAAACCTTGAAAGATGGACGCTGCACCACCTGGGAACTGACCCTAAAGCTGCTCTTTTTGGGTTCCCCACTGGAAAGGAGTCCATGGGGCTTTCCTTGCTGTTGGGACTAACTTGAGCCAGGTCCATGCTCCAGGCTGGGCTCTCAACAGACCTGTCCTACCCACCGCATTGTGACAATGCTGTCACTGGAGCTCAGATTGTCCCCAGGTGATGGTGATGTGGGAAAGGTCCAGCATTGCTTGAAGGTCAGAAAAACATAGCAAAACATCACCACTTCTCAGGTCAGTGGTGAGAGATGTGGTGGGTCTGTGAGGGGATCACCCAGGATCTCCAGCACTAGAATTGTTATGTCCCACCACCCTCCACCACCCAGGGACAGCAGCTCAGCCCCTTACCCTGGCCATTGGCATCTTGTTGGCCTCTACGTAGAAGTGGGGGGTCCGCACCTCATACAGAGCTCCATAGTCCAGCTCCTGCAAGAAGAAAGGCCTGAGTGGGTCACTAGGATGTGGACAGGGGCAACATGGGGATGTGGTGGGAGCTGGGCTACCAGTGTCATCAACAGGAGGTTAGGAGGGACCTAACATCGTTTTGCAACTTGGAAGGGAATTATGGTGGAGCCATAACTGTGGACAACAGCTGTGGAATGAGCTTGGCTAGTTCTGGCTGGGCTTCAACCAAGAGGCTGAAGGAGACCTTCCCACCATGATGGACCTGGGGATGGGTCTTGGTTGCCTGTGGCACGGAGCTCCTGTCCTCACCATCCCCACCACCATGAGTACTCACAGTGGTGCCCATCTTCTCCAGAGTCTCCTCATTGATGGGGTAGCGCAGCTTCATCTTGCGGTAGAGTGGGTGCTTCTCATAGTAGCTGATGAGGTCCACCAGGCTCTCGAACTCAGCCGAGCTGCCCAGCATGAAGAGTCGACCTTCCTGCTGGATGCGGCAGTGCTTGATCTTCCCCTCCGCCCTGGGGCCAAGAGAGACAGGAAGGGGACACGTGAGAGGTGGCTGGACCTTGGCTCCATAGCGGGGACAGGTCAAGCATTGGAACAGGTTGCCAGGGAGGTGGTGGAGTCACCATCCCCGGTGGTCTTCAAAAAAAGTGTAGACGTGGCACTTTGGGGCATGGTTTAGGGGACATGGTGGTGGTGCTGGACTTGATGGCCCAATTTGGTTAATCTTGATGAACTTAGAGGTCTGCTCCAACCTTAACGATGCTATGATTCTATTCTATGGTTCTGTATGATGCCACCAGGGTGACCATCCTAAGGATGTGCTCCGGAGCCCTCCACCTTCCGGAGCTCCCATTGCTGCAGCTATGAGTTTCCACCATGACAGCATCGTGCAACCCACTGTGTCACTCTGGTGATCCAGAGTAGATCCTTTCCACCCACCGTGGAGTCACAACGGACATGAGACAGGCAGTTCTCAGCTCAGTTGGCAACTATGACTGAGTCAGCCAGCCTCGTGGTGGCATGGAGGTGGCCACACTCACCGGAAGGAGATAGCATAGGAGTTGGGTTCGCTGCGCTTGCGCACCAGGAAGGCTCCATCCCGTGGGACCCTCATTAGCATGTGCTCAGCCTGCAGGCGTGTCAAGCTCGCGTGATACCACCTAGACAAGCAGAACACAAGAGATGGTGGGTTGACATCAGCGCCTCCACACCCCGAGGTGGGCACCCAAATCCGACACCAGGGATGGAAGAGGTTGGTGAACCCAAGGGACCAATGAGATGGGGTTGGGGACCATCCTCACTCTTTGCTCTCATGGGCATTGGGTTGGGGGACAGGGTCGGTGAGGCGCATCTCGAACTCGTTGCAGCGGAGGGGCACCTCGCGGTAGTGGCAGATGAGGCTGTAGAGGCTGTCAAACACCAGGTTGTCCGTCAGGTAGAACTTGGTGGCACCAGCTTCTTGCCGTGAGTGGATCCGACAGTGCTGCACCCGGCTGGACCTCCTGCCGTGGTGGTGGAGAGAAGTTGAGTCAGGTCAGGTCCATGTTCCCACCATCCCATGCTCAGGGGTCTGTGCGCTGCACAACAGCGTGGCACTTCCACCCCAGAAAAAGCCATTCCAGCCTCCAAACTGGGGACTGACTGCTGGGACAGCCCCTGGTGGGACACCCTGGGGAGGGTGGCATTCTGTTTCCACCACAGAGGTCCTACCAGAAGGAGAGGGTGTAGTCGCCCACGAAGGTCTCACTCTCGCGCACCAGGAAAGTCCCATCCTTGCCGCCCGTTTCGGTGCAGTACTCATGGAGCAGCTTCTCAGCAATCTGGCGCCCGTCACGGCCACCTCCCAGCTTCCCATGGAACCATTTCTCGGTGAAGTGCAGCTCGTTGTTGTTGAACTCCTACAAGTTCATCCCAAAATGGGTGTTGTTAACCTCCATCCTCCCCAAGATGTCCTCCCTAAGTCCCTCTGTCTCATGGCAGGCATTCTGCCCCTCACCCACCTCCTTCTGCTCCACCTCCTCTTCATCCTCGTTGAACTGGTAGCGGGATGTCTCCTCTGAGTAGTAGATCTTGTTGCTTGTCAGCACAAAATAATGAGGGCTCCAGGTCTGGGCAGGAAGAGGAGCACCACCAAGGTTGGGAGGTTGATAGCATAGAGGGACAGGGCTTTGAGATGCTTGTTTCTGCTCCCTCCTGTCCCTCATAGCATTGCAGTGGTCTAGAGGAGCCCATAGCCAACCCAAACTCCAATGCTCATCCCCATCTGACCCCTGGCTGCCATTGGCAGAAAGACCCTTACGTGGTCAATGGGATCTTCAAGGTAGAGAATGCCATTCTTGATGGAGTTGCTGATGTCATTTTCTGAGTAACTGGCGGTGGAGACCTCCTCGTACAGGTTCCCCTCTACCAACTTCTTGTGCTGGGGACAAGAGAAGGCAGCTCATCATGATGCTCCCATCACACTGATCTCCTAACCCTCAGGCCATGCGTGGGTTCCTGCAGGTCGCTTTCCACCACCCCATGATCCCCTTGACTGTCTCTTGCAGCAGAGCATGGATGATGTCCTATTTGTGCACAGAGGGATATTGCTCTTGGGTCCTAAGATCTGGGAAACCCACCATCCCACGCAGCCCAACATGGTCCTTGTGCCTCCTGCAAAGGCGGGATTTGGGGTGGTGTCCACTCCATACCTTGATTAGGATCTTCTTCTTGAGCTGTGTGGGTGAAGGCAACTCATCGGCATTGATGTCCACTGGCTTGGTGAGCAGCATGTCTCCAAAGACTTTCTTGAAGTGGCAGGCCATGTTCCTCTGCTGGACAATGCTGCAGTGATCTTCAATGGAGAGGATGATGGGGAACCTGGAAGAAGCAGTTGGGAATGGTGACCTCAGATGAAGGTGAGGGAGAGGTTGCCTGTTGGGCCCAGACCTGGAGTGCTGCCTGGGGGGCTGGAGCCTACTCGGAGGTGACGAACGCGTGCTCCTTGATGGTGTGCAGTACATCCAGGAACTTGATCTTGGAGGTGAGCGTGTGGCCATGGTAGATGATGGGGAGATCATCGGGACCATCCCAGCAGTCCACTGAGTGAGGAGACATCTTGGTTAACACATTCTGGTCACCAACCATGCACTGGGGACCATGTTTTTGGGCCCCTAAAGGACATGGGAGGACACCCCCCTCCCCAACCACAGTGCTGTCAGATGGGTGCAGAGGATGATCTGTCTGATGGACTATGAAATTCTGGGGGAGATCAAGGATCACCACAGGGGTCTGGTGGGACTCACACTCAATGCAGCGACAGCCCATGCGCAGGCAGCGGGCATATGCCTCCAAGGAGGACTCACTGGAGAACTGGTCCCCTGTTAGGTACCTGCAGAAGGGTGAGAAGGACCATCAGTGGCCAAGGTTGCCTTGATGAAGGTGATGAGATGCTCACAGAGGTCCCCGAGGAAAGCCCACTCTGTCCTTACGTGTTGTGGGAGGAGGAGATCCAGTACTGGGACAGGGGGTGGTTCATCTCCTCGGGCACCACGCGCTCATATTTGGAGTCCATTACCATGTTCTCCTTGGAGAAGAGGTACGTGAGGAACTGGGGAGGAAAGCAGAGAGGTCAGAGTCTGATGGGGACAAGGAGATGCCCTTGGGTGAGTGCTGTGTGGGGCCACCCACCTCATCCAGCTGGAAGGAGGGGTCTGTTGCCTCGTTGCAGCCCTCTTTGAGGTAGCTGCACATGTAGTCCCTCACCATGCCCACGTCGCTGGCCCAGGCTTCCTGAAGTGGAAACATGGCCATTGTTACAGGAGGAGCTGGGCTGGGACATCCCATGGAGGTCCCAGGCTGAAGCTAAGAGTGATGCCATGAAGGTGTCTAAGAGCACTCACCTTCTGGTCATGCAGTAGGAACTTCTGAAAGTCATAGAGGGAGATTTGGCACAGCTCAGGGCGATCCACATTCCTGGGACATGGAGCAGCCATCAGTGGGGACCAGGAGCAGGAGCAGGGATAGACCCCATGAAGAGGTTGAGGTCACCAATGTCCACCTGAAGCTCAGCCCCATGATGCCCCCCAGTCCTGCCAGCTGCACAGGGGGCCTGGGGAGAGTGCAGGTGACGTGTTCCTACATCCCTAGCACACATCCCTGCTCCGATCTCCATACCCATTCCTGCTCAGATCCCTGCTCCCATCTCCACTCCTATCCTTGTTCATCCCTGCTTCCATCCTCACTCCCACCCCCACTCTCATCTCTTCCCACTCCTGCCCCTGTCCCTGCTCTCAGTCTCACGCCTGTCCTGTCTCCTATCCCTATTTCTATTCCCCAGTTTCACATCTGCTCATTCCTTCTCCCATCCCATCCCATCTGCATTCCCATTCCCGCTTTCACTCCTGCTTCCATCTCTGCTCTAATCCCTACTTCTATTCCCACTTCCATTCCCATGCTCTCTCCCTGCTCCCATTCTCACTATTATCCCTGCTCTTGTTCTTGCTCCCACCTCCACTCTCATCCCTTCTCCCATCTACTTTCCATCCCCACTCCCATCCCTCCTCCCATTCCCAGCTCTGCTCCACCACCTGGCAGTGTTGCCCACCCAACAGATCCAATTCCTGGAATGTTGTCTGGCATGGGAGCCATGGAATTCGTTGGATACTCACCTCAAAGGGAAGGAGAGCTCCAGCTGCTCAATGACCTGCAAGTCAAAGGAGAGGGCCAGGCTCAGCTGGTGAGGGACACATCACACTGGGTGGGAGATGCTTTAGAGGACAAGTCATGGCTCTTACCGACTTCTGTGCATCAAACATCAGGTTCTTGTAGAACTGGATGAAGTGGGAGAAGGTCATCTCGTTCCTGGCTTCTACCTCCTGTGGGAGATTGTGCTTCATGAGAGTGGAGCCACCAACCAATTAGAGCTAGTGATACCAGGGATGGCTTGAAGACCATCTCCTTGCATAGCTAGGAAGTCCTTACCACGAGTTTGTCCCTCAAGAACCTCATGTTTGGGACACGGTAGTTCACCTGGGGCAGCATGGCCTTCAGGTCCTTTACTGTGATGCTGCAGGAGGGTGTAGATGGTGTCAGGGTGCTGGCCAGGCCCCCTTAGAGGATGGACAACCCCAGGACAGGTTTCAGCTCCCAACACCAAGGATCTCACCCTAAAACCTGGTACATTGTGGTCTTTGGTGTGGGGCTCCCACCCTACTGGACTGTAGACTCCCACTGTGGTACAGCAAAGTTACATGGGTTCTGGCATGAGACTGAGGAGAAGGAGCATGTCCAAGAACCACACAGAGATGATGCCCATCCCCATAATCATTTTGGTCCAAATTTATTTGATTTGGGGTTTTTGCTGTCTTGGGGAGATGTTTACAGACTGCATTGATGGTCCAGCCCCTCGTGACACTGGTGGAAATGCAGCAGCAGCCATGAGGACATCGGGGTCCAGATTTGGGGTGCCCTGTCCAGCCAAACCCACCAGCTGCTTCCTGGCATGGGGTGGTGCTCACCTGCCTTCCCGTGACCGGTCCATCCCATCAAACTGTTTCCGTAGCCACCTGGGAAGGAAGGGATGGCAGATGGTGCTCAGTCCCCCTGAGGAATCGAACCCAGGGTGGCCTTTATGCTCCAGATGGTGACCATGAAATGCGACCTGCTGGTCCTTCCTCACCTCTCGATCTGCAGCGGGGTCTGGGCTTTCTGGGTGTCCACCACCAGCCAGTTGAGACCTGTTATCCACAAGTTGATGTCCTCCTCGCAGAAAGCTGGAGGAGAAAGAGGAGGGTGGTGAGGTGAGGATGGGGGAGCTGGGGTTGGTGACAGGATGAGAGCCCAAGGACAGCCAGGAAGGACAAGGACGGAGCCCACTCACCGGCCACGCTGAGCGTCCTCAGCCTGAAGTCCGTCCCGTAGAGGATGATGAAGCACATGCTGCAGTCCAGCTTGCGCGCGTCCTCGGGGTAGCGCTCGAAGTCCCGGGAGTTCTTCCCCAGGCGGATCTCCTTGATCTCCCGAATGTCGACTGTGGAGACAGGAACGTGGGACTGTCCCCTGACACCTTCACACCCTGCCACTGGGGGCTCAGGCAGCAGGAGGTGGCACTGCCAGGAGACCACCTAAGGAGCCTCATCCCTGGGATGCGGCATCCCCGTGGCACTGCCCATTGGTGTGTGATCTTCCTGTGGGAGCTGCAGCCATGCGTGCTCCAGGAAGACATGCCCCTGCTGCCATCCAGTGATGTGGCACTACATGTTCTTCACAGAACTGTGTCCCCAGAATGTGGCATCCCCATGGCACCACCTGTTGCTGCATGATGGCCATGGTCAGTGATCCCTGTCCCCAGGACAGGATGTCCCTGCAGCACCTGCTGCCCTTGTGTAACGGAACCATGGGCACCGTTGACATGTGTCCTCCACCGACCCGTGTCACCAGGACAGGATGTCCCTGCATCAGCGCTGCCTTTGCATGGCAGCACCACGGGTGCTGGGTCCATTTGTCCTCTAGGAATCCATGTGCCCAGCATGAGATGTCCCTGCATCACTGTCTCCACGTATATAGTTTCACCCCACTCCTGTGTGTCCTCCACAGACTCATGTCCCCAGGATGTGGCATCCCAGCAGTGCTGCTCACTGCTTTCCCAGCTTTGTGGGTGCCACGTGTCCTCCAGGCTCAGCCTGCCCCATCCCAAACAGCTCATCTCCAGCTGCTTCTCCTCCCCAGCTCTGGGGCAGGCTGAGCTCATCTTTTAATTGAAGACATCTACCCAAAGGTGGCAATTTGGAGCTCCAGCAGCCTGGACCACAGGGTGGTTCTTTCCTGCCACGCTGCTCTCTCATTATCCCGCTATATAAAGCCTTGTCAGCAGCAGGAGGGTTAGGTTTCCGCACCGTGGTCTTCCTCACCACTACACTACCAGGGGACATTTCCAACCCCTCCTTGGCCAAGTGGACACGTCCCACCAGGAGCAGCACAGTAATATGATGAGATGATTAATTAGCAGCCAAAGCTGATCTGGATACCAGGAGCATCACCCTTTTGGGCAGCTCCATGATCTGGAGTTGAACCATCGGCACCGGAAAGGACCTTTGTATGGCCAAGAGTGGCCGGATCGTGGCGCCGAGGTATTGTCCTGCCAGGAAATGGGTCATTTCCTGGAGAATTTCCAGCCCAGCCGCGTTTCCGATGCTGTGGTGGTGGTGAGGAAGGGCTGCTGGTGCCTTGATTGTAGAATCATGGAATTGTTTTGGTGGGAAAAGACCTCTGAGATCATCTGAGAACCACCAAATCAACACCACCATGGCCATTAAAATGTGTCCTGAAGTGCCATGTCCACATGTTTCTTGAACAGCTCCAGAGATGGTGACTCCACCCTAATCCTAAATCCAGAGTCACAGATTCACAGAATTGTTTTGGTTGGAAAAGATCTCTAAGATGACCTAAGAGCCATCAACCCAACACCACTGTGGCCACTAAACCAGGTCCTTCAGTGCCATGTCCACACATTTTTTAAACACCTTCGGGGCTGGTGACTCCACCCTCATCCTAAAGCCAGAGCACAGCTGGACAAGGAATATGGGATGGGGGAAGAAATTGGGCTGATGAAGCAAGAAGAGAGGCGAGGAAGAGAGAGTCTGGAAAACACTGGAGGCTTCATCCAGCCCAGATGACCACAAGCTGGATTTCATGGATCTGGGTGGGGTTTTAGCAGAAGCTGGACAGAGGGGGTTTGCACCCTTGTACATGCTATTATTTAGCACTAGATCTTCAGAAATGAAACCTTGGTGGTGACTCTCTGCAGCTCCCATGACTTGGAGCAAATCCTTTTTGGGACAGATGGGCAGGTATTTGGGGGTAAAGAGGGGTTTGCTGGTTAAAAACTATCTGCTTGTCCCCAAACCTGCCCATCCATAGGGTGACAGGAAGAAGCAAGAAGCCAGTGACTACCAAGGTTCCACCACCAAGTCCCAAAGTAACCACCCCCCAGCTCAACACCTTCATGATCCGGCCTCAGACCTGACATCTGGGTGCTGCCAACTACCACAGAGCCACCAAATCATCAAATTGTTTGGGTTGGAAGGGACCTTTGAAGGTCATCTAGTGCAAATCCCCCACAGTCAGCAGGGACATCTGCAACCAGAACAGGTTGCTCAGAGCCCCACACAACCTGACCTGTAATGGTTCCAGGGATAGGACATCTTCCACCTCCGTCGGCAATCTGGGCCAGGGTCTTACCATCCTCACAGTGAAGAATTTCTTCAGATCTAGTCTGAATCCCCCTCTTTTAGTTTCAAACCATCACCCCTTATCTTGTCACAACAGGTCCCTGACAAAAGATTGTCTCCATCTTACAGACCCCCTTGAAGTCCTGAAAGGCTACCGGAAGGTTCTCTTTGGAGCCTTCTCTTCTTCAGGCTGAACAACATCAATTCTCTCAGCCTGGCCTCACAGCAGAGGTGCTCCAGCCCTCTAATAATTTTCATGGTCTCCACTGGACCTGCCCAAGCAGGTCCTTCTTGTGTTGGGACTCCAGAGCTGGCCCCAGCACTGCAGGTGGGGTCTCAGCAGAGCACAGCAGAGACAGAATCCCCTCTCTCCACCTGCTGGCCATGCTGCTGGAGATCAGCCCAAGACATGGCTGGCTCAGAGCAGCTCACGTCCATCTTTTCACCAACCAGCACCCCCAAGTCCTTCTCCTCAGGACAAACATCCCAGCCCCACAAAGAGCTGAAGGAAGAGGGAGTGGCGCAGAGCTGCACAATGCACCATGGCTGGTGGCTTCCTGGAAACCACATCTGCAGCGGATTTGCAGCCATCATGTCACAACTATGTCTCCAAACTCCTCCCCGCATTGTTTCAGAGGTCCCGGGTGATTAAAAACACTCTGAAAGTTGGATCCAGCTGTGAAAATCCCTTTTTTTTGCCCCCTCCCTCTTCTGATGCAAAGAAGCTTTGGTGCAAAGAATACTTCAAACAGCTGGGAGATGATGCAGGTCTAGGTTCTGCCTGGTGGCTTTTAGGGACATTGAAAGCCTGGGAGTGTTCTTCATCCACGAGGAGAAAAAGCGAAGCGGCTGGAGGGGATGGTTGTGCTGGGAGATCCCAGCTGTGGTGGCACAAGTCATGCCCCCTCATCTTCGCCATGGTCATTCTTTCTGGTAGGACATGTGACAGCTCAGATCCTCCTCTATAAGGGGATTCACAGGTTCCTAGAATGGTTTGGGTTGGAAGGGACCTTAAAGATCATCTGGCTCCAACCCCCCTGCTATGGGCAGGGGCACCTTCCACTAGACCAGGTTGCTCAAGGCTTCATCCAGCCTGACCTTGAACACCTCCAAGAAGGGAGCATCTACCACTTCCCTGGGCAACCTGTTCCAGTGTCTCACCACCCTCAGGGCTACACACGGTGTTGAGAAGCTGATTTAAAGCCTGGAATAAAAGATTTCCTCCTGGTCCAGTAGTGTTAAACCCCATGTGGATTTTCTCCTCCATGAATGATCTCCTATTTGGAGTTCAGGAGGCTGGAGGTGGGACCCCAATTACCCATCATCATGGTAGAACACTCCTCTGAAACACTCTTGGATCTGCCAAGCTGCCTTCCCCTCTGTTTCAATTTCTTGGAGTTTTCCACCAGATTTCATCCTTGTGCTGGGGTCTGCTGAGGGTGATGAGTTGGAAACGCTCCACGATGAGGTTGATTTTGGAGGGAATGCTCCAGGTGAGCCCATCAGCCTGGACACGCTTCCACTGGCTGCGTAACGGAGCATGTAATTATCCTGCACGGACTGAGAGAGCCAGGCTCCGTGTCCTAGTCCTGCCAGACCATAACAGAGACATCAGAGCTGTCAGTTGTCCCCACTAATCCCTCCACAAGTGGGAGGTCTGGATGAAGAAGGGATTTGAAATGGTGTGGACAGGCGTGAGGTTGGACACAGGGTGGAAGCAAGACCCAGCGCTTCCATGTCATGACTACAGGAGGACGCATGAAAATGGAGCAGGGCTGGAGCAGGGGGTGAAGATGCTCCATCTCACCACCAAGCTGGTGGGATGGGTCCCATTCAAGGCTGAGTGGTGAGGTTGGATGGCAGGACTGTGCCATTTCTGGGGGGATGTCCTTGGAGGATGGTTGGCCATTTATTCCCATGGTGGGATTTGGGCTGTCACGTGGGAGAAGCCAAAGCAAAGGTGGGGAAACTGAGGCAGGACATCAGAAGCAACCCGAGATGGCAACCCAGCTCCTGAATGTGTTATTTCCATAAGTGGAGAATGAGCTCTTCCACATGAGGACCTCTCCAAAACTGGATGCCCTTCCTCCTCTCACCTATCTCTCCTCCTCTTCCTCCTCCCACAAATCTGCTCCGGCACACAGCAGGTCCAGACAAGCATGGATTCTGCTCGTGACAATGCTCATCTGCAGGTGCCACCCTCTTCCTCAGCTCAAAGCTCCTCCATGGTTGTCAGCCTGGCTCAGAGTTGTCCCCTCTTCAGTGGGAGCTGAACCCTCCTGGAGATTTTGCTCCATCTCATCCAAAACAAGTGGTGGGTGGTGATTTTTAGATGGGCAATTTTTAAGGACATCCCCCCAAGACCCCAAGGGAAATGGCACCTGTCACCTCCCAAACCTGCAAGATGGGCTTTGCCATCATTCGGGTGAGGTGATACCCCAAAACTGGGCTCCTCCTCAGATGAGGATGTCGGATAGAATCATAGAATCATAGAATGGTAAGGTTGGAAGGGACTTCAAAGATCATCCAGTTCCAACCCCCTGCCATAGGCGGGGACACCTCCCACTAGTACAGGTCACTCAAGGTCTCGTCCAACCTGGCCTTGAACCCCTCCAGGGAGGGAGCATCCACAACCTCCCCAGGCAACCTGTTCCAGTGCCTCACCACCCTCACATCATACTGTGATGGTATGGATTCACATTGCCACAACCTCATGTTTTCACCCATTGGCTCTTTTTAGCACAATTTAAGGGGAAGTGCAGGCCTTGAGGTAACGAGCACCAAGGCATGGACCTCCACTGATGACTGGTGGTGGGAGTACAGCCCAACAGCCTACTAGCCACTAGAGAACCCACAAAGAAAGGTGACTGTGGATGCTCCAGTGGCAGCATCTCCTGTGCTGGATGCCAAAGCCACCAAACTTTGCACTGACATCATTAACACACATGGGGCAAGGCCCAGCTGGCCAAGTTCTCTCTGGGCTGCATGGGGCCAACACCATGTTCCACCTCATGCTGCTGCTTGCCCTAGCAGCCTGAGCTCCCCAGTTTTGGTTAAAAGCATCATGAGCAGGCAAAGTGGTAGCCAGCTCCTTTATTTCCTTGCCAGGGAGGACCTAAACCCCCATGGATGAAATGGCAGCAGCTTGACCCCCACAGCAACTTACAGATCACGTGAGCTGCGATGGAGGGCGTGAGGGTTGCTCTGTCCACCAACTCCTACATTTATATCTCTGGGCACCCCATCATGGTTGGACATCCCACTGAGATTGGTCATCCTGCTACAGCAGGGCACCCCATCATGGCCAAGCACCCCATTGTGGTCAGAGATCCCACCATATGCAGCAATCCCATTATGGTTAACCACTCTACCACGTCCAGGTCCCCTACCATATCTGGACATCTTCTCACCATGGCTGGGCACCCTACCACAGCCAGTCAACTCATCACCATCAGGCATTTCACTTTGGTTGGGCATTCCACTACGGCCAGGAATCCCACCACAGCAGGACATCTCACCATGGTAGAGCACCCCATCACAGTCAGGCACCCCATGACCAGATACCCCACTGCATCTCACCATAGTAGGGCATCCAACCATAGCCAGACACCTCACAGTCACCTCAGTATGGTTGAGCATCCCAACACATCCAGGCACCCCATAACCAGCCACCCCACCATGGTAGGGCACCCCACCACATCCATGTATCCCACCTCATTCGAATATCCCACAGCCAGAAGCTTTGCCCCAGGAGGATTTCCTAACATGGGTGACCCCGGCACGGTCAAGCATCCCCAGCACATCCAGGCACTCCAAATCTGGTCATCCCACCACAGGACTCCTCGCCATGGCCCAGCACCCCGTGACAGGCACCCCATCACGGTGAGGCACCATAGCACAGCAAGGCACCCCACAGCCAGTCACTCCAGCATGGCCAGACACCCCACGGCCAGTCATCCCACCACAGAAGGACATCCCAGCGGGACCAGGAACTACACAGCCAGGTCCACCCACCATAGGAGGACACCTCGCCAGCGTGTCCCCAGCCCCCAGCGCCGCTGTAGCCGATACTCACTCTCCCCCTCCACCTTCTCGGGTGTCCGGCTCCAGATGATCTGCCGGGTCTCCAACTTCACCTGGAAGGTCCTTCTCTCTGGCCTCTGCGACTTCTTCTGATAGAACAAGGTGAGGACAGTACCCATCTCCAGGCAGCGGAGAATCCTGCCCATGTCCCCTGCTTCCATCCTGCTGTCCTCCAGAAAGCCATTGACACTGCTGAGCCTGGCCATGGACATCTTCAGTGCGCGGCCATCGCCCGGCGGAGCCGCAGAGCCGAGGTTGTCTCATGCAGGAGAGGACGAACCAAAGGGCTGAGAGCTCCCTGGGGATCTTCTCCGCTCGCCCCGGGCGGGGGTTTCCTCTATGGCCGACGTCCCCACCGCCGCTCCACGGCCACCACGCAGGCTTGGTGACAGCAGGGGAGGGAAAGGGTGGGCTGGAGGTGCCGTGACCTTCTCGCCGAGGTTGATTCCGGCCCCGGCGTTGGCATCCAGCGATGGTGGCAGAAGACGTCGGGCAGCTCCGGTCGTGTTGGCCTTGTGGTTGAGAGCTGGGGGGGAGAAAAACCATCCGGCCACCGCAGGGAGATGGTGGAAACACCTTTGTGGGTGAAGAAGGTGGTGTGGGGAGCTGGAGAGAAAAAAAAAAAAAAAAAAAGCCAAGTCACCCCAAAAGTGTCGGCGTGGAGCTTGGCGGATCCCCCCCACCCCGGCCGCCGGGCCAAGCGGGGCCGGGGTTGGAATTGGGGAGCGACGATGGGGGTGTCGAGGGGGTCGTTCGGTCAAGCTGAGGAAGCGGTGAGAGATCCTGGTGGGATAGGATGTGGGGTGGTGGAAAGTGTTGGTGGTGGATGAGAAGGAGGAGGTGAAGGAAGAGGAGGAGGAGATGGAGGAGGAGGAGGGGGCCTCCCAAGCAGCCGCCCGCCACCCCTCTCTCCTCCGCTGCTTCTTAATTTTCGGGCTGATGAAATGGACGCCCAGAGGAAACGGCAATCACACATGGCCGGAAAGGGATCAGAAAGGGATCGGAAAAAAAATGCAGGATCTTGGAGGAAGGAAAAATCCCAGCCAGGGGGAAGAAACGGCTGAGGGTGACACCTAGAGGCGCTCCGAACGGGGACCGGCTTTTGGAGAGGGCAGCCCGGGGTCTGCCACCACCCCCTCCCCGGGCGGCACCGTGGCATCGGCTCGTCTGGGTGGAAGAGTTGGGATAAAAAAGGGTTAAAGATAAGGAAAGTGGCTGCTGTGGATTTAACTCCTCCTTGTCCTCGCTGTGTCAATGATCTGGGGCTGGAAGCTCCATGAGTGGCCGGGACTGGAGTCACTGGTGTCATGAGTTTTGTCCTGCCTCAAATGTGTGGGGAAAAAGGGGGTGGGGGCTGCAGTGGGGGGACAGAAACTCATCTGGAGGGAGGGGGGATGGCAGCAGGAGACAGGACTTGGTGTCACAGCTGCTGTTTGGTCCCTCTAATAGGTGCTGGGTGGGCAAAGACCCACCAGTACTGTGGGGCAGGCAGTGTGTAGAGAGATCTGGAGGGGATCATGGAGAGAGGAAAATCCAAACGTGGGAAAAAAGCAGCTGAGAGTGAGATCTAGAGGATCTTAAGGTCCTGCCCACGTGCACATCCATGTGAATGGCAGCCGAGAAGGCTGAGGAGCAGTGATGACACCAGTGGAAGTGACAAATATGAACTCACTGAAACCACCAGTGCCATGGTATGGGGTGCCATGGTATGGGGTGTGCCATGGTATGGGGTGTGCCAACACATCTTGATGCTCACACATGTGAGGGGCTGCAAATTAAAGCAGTTTGGACCTTCATCTCTCACACGCCCCACCCCACCCCACCCCACCCCCCGTCCCAAAACAAACAAACAACTCAAAATACAAAACCCAAACTCAGAACAAAAGCAAACAAACAATAGTGGCACTGGAACTTCAGAGCAAAGCATCTCACTGGGTTTTGCTGGAGCTGTCTTCAAAGGCTGTTGCTGGGATGTTTGGCCCATGTGAAACCTATGAGGTGCAAGAAGG
This sequence comes from Ramphastos sulfuratus, assembly GCA_013399055.1. Classification (NCBI taxonomy): domain Eukaryota; kingdom Metazoa; phylum Chordata; class Aves; order Piciformes; family Ramphastidae; genus Ramphastos; species Ramphastos sulfuratus. Next base: position 23,402 of record WBNM01033136.1, on the reverse strand, counting down.
CCAAGAGCAAGGTCCTGCACATGGGCTGGAGGACAGACTGGGGAGATGAAGGGTTGGAGAGCAGCCTGTGGAGAAGGACCTGGAGGTGCTGCTGGGTGAAAAGCTGGACGTGAGCAAGCACTGTGCACTGCCAGCCCAGAGCCTGGCTGTGCCCTGGGCTGTTGCCCAGCAGTATGGGCAGCAGACGGAGGGAGAGGATTCTGCCCCTCTGCTGCACTCTGCTAAGACCCCACCTGCAGTGCTGGGGCCAGCTCTGGAGTCAGCACAGCAGAGACATGGACGGCAGAGGAGGCCACAGCAGTGATGGGAGGGCTGTAATGTTGTGTGGACAGGCTGGAACTGGGGTTGTTCGTCCTGGAGAAGGCTCCAGGGAGACCTTCTGGTGGCCTTTTAATACTTGAAGGAGGTCAGTAAGATTGGGACAATCTTTTATCAGGGACCTGTTGTGACAGGACAAGGGATGATGATTTGAAACTAAAAGGGAGACCTGTACTAGATATAAGGAAGACATCCTTTACTAGGAGGGTAGTGGGACACTGGCCCAGGTTGTCCAGAGAGGTAGGAGATGCCTTGTCCCTGGAACCATTGAAGATCAGGTTGTTTGGGGCTCTGGGCAACCTGCATCTCATTCCCAATGTCCCTGCTGACTGCAGGGGGCATGGACTAGATGACCTTTAAGGGTCTCTTTCAACCCAAACCATTCTGTGATTCTGACTCCAGTGAGGCTGGGTGTTCAGGGAGCAGTTTTATGCCACTCAGCAGTGGCTCAAGTGAGGGCTGAAACATTGAGGCTTTTACCTCCATGAGGGCTGGATCCACACTAAGGGTCTTCATTGGAGAGCAGGGAGAGGTTGTCACAGTGAGGGTGGTGAGACACTGAAACAGGTTGCCCAGGGAGATCGTGGATGCCCCCTTCCTGAAGGTATTCAAGGCCAGGCTGGATAAGGCCTTGAGCAACCTGGTTTAGTGGAAGCTGTCCCTCCCTGGGCAGGGTGGTTGGAACTAGATCACCTTCAAGGTCCCTTCCAACTCAAACCTTTCTATGAATCTATGTATTTTTGTACTGCCTCTTTCCCAAATAATTAGGGGAGAGATGGGATTGAAATGAGATCCCAAAGGATTCCTTTTTCTTTTTTCTTTATCCATGAATTAACTTCTGTTTTCCTTCTTCTCTGGAGCAGAACCAGCTTTTGTTGAGAACAATAAAGCTGCTGAGATACTGGCTTCTTGTGTTTATGTTTTCCATTTCCAGGCAAATCCCATTTTGGAGGCCCCCCCTCACGCCCCCCCCAGCCAAACACGAGTTTGGGAACTGAACATCCTGACCGCAGCAAGCCGCGGTGGACTGAGGAGCAGAACAGAAGATTGTTTTCACACAGGGGATTTAACAGCCTGGGGTTGGCTTCTGATGTCCATCCAGAGCGCGGGCAGAGAAGGAATGCTCTGTTTGCAGCCTGAAATGGGCTCACTGGTTTAATTTTAGCAGCTCTAGAGCAAAGCTTTAAGCAAGGCGTCACCAAAGCAGACGCTGGAAGGGATGGAAGAACTGGAGCCTCCTGCTCACCTGACCCATCAAGCTGGTGATGATGAGTACCCAAAGTCCATGTGTTCCTCTTAAAAACCCTGATGTGACCCATCTGTGTGGGTTAGAGGAGGTGTTAGGATATGGTAAAGCTGATGAGGGGACAAAGTGGTGCTCACCGTTTACAGCGGGTATGGTGAGACATTGGAACAGGTTGCCCAGGGAAGTTATTGATGCCCCCTCCCTGGAGGTGTTCAAGACCAGGTCAGACAAGTCTTTGAGCAACTTGGTCTAGTGGAGGGTGTCCCTGCACATGGCAGTGGGGTTGACACTAGATGATCTTTAAGGTGCCTTCCAACCTGACCCATTGTGTGATTCTGTGAACCAGAGAGAAGCCATGACCCCAAAGGGTGTTTGTTTTGCAAGAACAAAACTCCACCAAGAGGTGCCAAAAAACTCCCAACAAAATACTGAGGAGCTTCAGTGGGTGCAATTTACATGTGGCAGGAAATATTCCAGGAGTAATCAGGCAAGCTTAATTTCCTCTGTGCCTTTCCATGCTTGGTAGTTGACAGAGATTGTGCCCATCCTCAGCACGGGTGAGGCCACACCTTGAATCCTGGGTTCAGTTTTGGGCCCCCTCACTCCAAGAGGGACATTGAGGTGCTGTAGCAGGTCTGGAGAAGGGCAACAAAGCTGGTGAAGGATCAGGAGGAGAAGGAGAAGGGTCCGAAGAACTTGTGAGGAGTAGCTGAGGAAATTTGGGTTGGTCAGCCTGGAGGCTGTGGGGGAAACCTTCTGGCTATCAACAACTCCCTGCAAGGAGGTTGGAGAGCCAGTGGAGGTTGGTCTCTTCTCCCTATTAAGAAGTGATATGACATGAGGAAACAGTCTCAGGTTGTGCCAGTGGAGGTTTAGGTTGGACACGAAGAACAATTTCTTCATGGGAAGAGTTGTCATTTCCTGGCCCAGGCTGCCCAGGGCAGTGATGGAGTCCCCATCCCTGGAGGGCTTTCAAAGCCATGTAGATGTGGTGATGAGGGCCATGGTTTAGTGGTGACCTGGCAATGCTGTTAACTCTTGGACTTGATCTTAAAGTGTCTTCCAGCCAAATGGGTTCTGTGATTCTAAGACTCTGTAGTTACTGCTGGACATCAACCTCTGCTTTGCTCACCACCTACTGATGTCCTAACAGGTTAGTGCTGCCCATAGAGCTCCCAGGAAAGCATCCAGATGAAAACAAACCCAGAAACATCTCAATATTTCACCACCTTCTTCCTGAGCATCCTTTCTTCCTCACCAGGGCTCGTGGCGAAATAGCTGATGCCTTTTTTTTTTTTCCTTCAACAGCTGCTGTAAGATCCAGCAGATGCCACCACTCAGTCACTAATTCAAAGTCAGGGTTTGAGGAGAAGGGATCTTTCCCCCTCTTTGGTGGTGTTGTGAAACTCCCAAACCCTCACTGTCTTGGCAGGATTTGGAAATGCTTTTATCACCAAACCCCTGAGCAGCAGGTCAGGCAATGTGGGGGTGTTGAAACAGCAGCTGGTGTTGCAATGGTGTTGGCTGAGGGCAAGCATGGATCTCCAGCTGGGTGTGCTCTCCAGCTAAGCTCCACCAAACAACCCTGGTCAGCAGAGCAGGTTGAAAAGGCAAACTGTGCTTCTAACTTGAACATTCACAAATGCCGATGTATGGATTTCTTTCACCACCTTTCCAAGCAGGGAACCGTCCAATGCCCAAGAGCTTGAGGAGCAGAGTCCTCTGCATGGTCATGCAGTATTTACAGTATTTACTTCCAGACTCCTGTTCCAGGGCAGTTTAGGTTGGACTTGAGGAAAAATTTCTTTCCTGCAAGAGTGGTCAGGCATTGGAATAGGCTTCCCAAGTCAGTGGTGAAGTCACCATCCCTGGTGGTATTTAAAAGGTGCATGGATGTGGTGCTGAGGGACATGATTTAGTGGCAGCAGCTTAGTGGTAGTGGTGGGGTTGTGAGCTCTAGGCAAGCAGCTGGACTGGGTGATCTCAAGGGCCTCTTCCCACCTCAACAGTTCTATGAGATTCTATGAAAATAATCACCCCAGCTGGGAATGGCAGTGACGTGGAAGCACATAGACTGTCGCTCTGAGCTCTCCAAAGAGGTCTGCGTGCAGCTCCTGCACCAGCAGTGAGACCGCAGGCAAGGAAGGCTGACAAAAGAGACTAGACAGCAGAAAAGTGTTGCCCACTTGATAAATGACAGCAGCTTTCCCTTTAGGATCGTGCAGCACTTTCTTGTCCTCTCTGTTTTCCATCTAACCCAGGAGACGTCTCCTTCCCTTGAGCCCTGTGCTCCCAAGTCTTGCTATTATCAGCAAAAATGTGATTTTAGAGGGTTTTTTTTGCCCTTGGGAAGCAGATTTTTTTTCTTCCTCAAGTTAGAGCAGCAAAAAGTTATTGGAGAAGAAGCTTTCTTCAGTGTTGAAGAGTTGCTGAACCTCCTCTTGCTGCTGGAGGCTGAGCGTGTCCATGAGTTTGGAGTATGCTCTGAATTCCAGCAGCGCACAGAGCCCAAGATGATGACAAGAAGGGCTAAGACTCATAAGCTGGTGCTCCAAATGGGTTAAAAACAGAAGTGGGACACAAAAAGGGCACAAATGATGGTCCTGGATGATGATCCCGGAAGGAAATATTGCCCAACTCCTTGAACATGTATCAAGGTTTAGGGTTGAGTTGGCCACTAGATGACTAGAGCATTTCTGTTCTAGCTCAGACCAGGACATCATGGGCAAGGTGGCCTTATTTGCATGTGTTTGCATCCACATCAGGTCTCTGCTGCTTGGCAGGGTTGTGGAGCTGCAGGACATTGGGTGCAACCTTCTTGGAGCTGAAGTTTAGTCCTCTGCTCCACTTGAACAGATAAGTTCACTCAGTTTGGGCTCTGTTTCCTAGGATAATTAGAAGTGTCTACTTAGTTTCAAGAGTAAAGGTTGTCTTCTTGCATTGCAAAGTCTTGAACTTGTTTGTGCAACCCCCAGTATTAGCACAGGCTGGGGATGAAGGGCTGGAGAGCAGCCTTTTGGAGGACTTGGGGGTGCTGGTGGATGGAAAGGTGGAGATGAGCAGGCACTGTGCACTGCCAGCCCAGAGCCAGCCCTGTCCTGGGCTGATCCCCAGCAGCAGGAGCAGCAGGGGAGGGAGGGAATTCTGCCCCTCTGCTTTGTTCTGCTGAGACCTCATCTGCAGTGCTGGGGCCAGCTCTGGAGCCCTCAGCACAGCAGAGACATGGACCTGTTGGAGCAGCAATGGCCACAGCAATGATCAGAGGGCTGGAAACCTTCTGCTGTGGGGCCAGGCTGGGAGAATTGGGGTTGTTGGTTTTGGAGAAGAGAAGGCTCCAGGGAGACCTTCTGGTGGTCATTCAGTACTTGAAGGAGGTCTATAAGATGGGGCCAATCTTTTAGCAGGGCCTATTGGAACAGGATGGTTTGAAACTAAAACAAGGAAATTTAGAGAGCATATGAGTAAAAGGTTCATTATTATGAGAGTGGTAGGACCTTGGCTCAGGTTGCCCAGAGAGGTGGGAGATGCCCTATCCCTGGAACCACTCCAGGTCACTTTATCTGGGACTCTGAGCAACCTGCTCCAGTTGATGTCCCTCCTGACTGCAGGGAGGTTGGACTAGATGATCTTCAAGGCTCCCTTCCATTGCAAACCACTCTATGGTTCTATGATCCTCCTCTGATGCTCCATGGGGTCTCCTTGAGCGTTCACCACAAGAAGAGATGTGCTGGAGTGGGGGCCTCCAGTAAAGCAGGGACACCATTTGAAGCATGAACTGGGCACTGTGAGGAGCATCTTGCCTTGGGGCAAGCCATCCTTGCCTGTATCTCCCCTGAGGTGTGTGCAGAGGGCAAAGGAGAGACAAAGATGCTGACATTCAGCTGCTTCATCACTCGATGCCTGTTGCAAGCCTAAGAAGTTTGGGAATTCATGGTGCAGGTTCTTTGTTGGTAGTGCCACAGTCACGTGGCACTCCTTTGTGAGTCTAATTTAATTAAAAACCCAGTAAAAGGCAAGTGCAGGTTTTTGATGCTGCGCTGGCAGGGTGAGAAAATGCCTCAGGGAGACTAAAACATGCGAAAGAAATTAAATTGTCTCATTCAGCCCAAAATAAACACAGAGCTAATCCCTCCAATGGCCTTCAACAGCCCTAAAATGATGGATCCAGTGACAAGGCTGTGACAGGACCTGATTAAGGCACTCATACATTTGAAATTATGGCCTCATCAGCTTTGGTTTCTTCTGGAGTCTCTTGCTGAGACAAGGTAAACCACCCAACCTCATCATCGCAGCAGCAGATTGAAGAGACCAGATGACAGGCTGAGTGGGGGCACTGGTGTTTGGGCTGCCTGCTCCTATGAGTGGGTTTAGAAGGCACAAGGATCTCCTGGGATCCCCAGATCCTTCAGCATTGCCTGGGATCCGTTTGTAGGAGCAACTTGTACAAGCCAGCAGAGTGATTCTTCTCTCTGAAGGTGCCTGTGAGTCTCAGAGCAGTGCATGAAGCTTCTGGGGAGGATTGAGAGGTTACCCCGGGGAGGATGGGAAGCTTTAAAGTAAGCTTTAGAGTAAGGTATTCACAATGAAGGTGGTGAGGCACTGGAACAGGTTTCCTAGAGAAGTTGTGAAGGCTCTAACCCTGGAAATGTTCAAAGCCAGGTTGAATGGGGCTTTGAGCAACCTATTCTAATAGAGGGCAGGAGGGTTGGAACTAGATGATTTCTTTAAAGCCCTTTCCAACCCACACCATTCCATGGTTCTGTGATTCAAGGGAGTCAAGGTGTATTGAACCCTGCCAGTAGCTCTAATGTGGGTGACCTTCTCATTTGTTTTCAACCTTTGTTTCTACAGCGTTATCAGCTCCATGACAGTCACAGTGATTGTGTCCTAAATCCTTTTGCTGAAGCATTATGAAGAAGAGTCTGGAGGTAGATTTCCCAGGAAGGTCATGAGATACCCAGAGATTGCCCAGGAAGGTCGTGGGATACCCAGAGATTGCTCAGGGAGGTAGGTCATGGATGCTTCCTCCCTGGAGGTGTTCAAGGCCAGGTTGGATGAGGCCTTGAGAAACTGGGTAGGGATGGTGTTCCTGGCAGGGAAGTTGTCCCTGCCCATCCAGGGGGGGTTGGAACTAGGTGATCTTCAAGGTCCTTTCCAACCCAACCCATTCCATGAATCCATGCATGCTCAATTCTTGCACCAGTGCTTATACAGCCGTGACAAGAGTTCCTGAGCTGGGGATTTGGAAGTTGGAATTTAGGCTGAGGAAGCCACAACATTGCTCAGCCTCCAGCAGCAAGAGGAGCTCAGTGGCTATTTAATTTTTTTCCCCCATACTTTGCTTTTTCTAGTTAGATATTTTGGGGCAGATTGGCAAAAGAGGACCCTCTGCTTTTAGCTTGCTCCTTCCCAAATCTGGGTTTTGTGGGAGTGCTGGATTCATGGCTTCCCTACGTTAAAAATTAGCTTTTCTTCTGCGTGCCTTGAATTAATTTTAATTCAGAGCAGCTCTCTCTGGCTCATTTATGCAAACCACTCAAATCTTTGTGCCAGCACAAGGGAGGGAACGAGCAGCTGGGAGTGGAGGAGGATTCTTTTTGGCAGAAGTGCCAATTTCTGCCAGTTTAAAGAGGTTACAAAACCCGGGGTGGGGCTTTTGTGATCTATTGATCTGAGGCCACCCAAAGGGAGGAGATCTGCCATCTCTGCCTGCCTTGTTCCCCAGCTTGTTCTTTTAAGTGCAGGATTTTGCAACAAGAGAGGATGTGAGGGTTAGGTGTTTTTTGTTTTTTTTTTCCCCCTCAGTCTTAGGGCTTGAGGGGGAAGCTAATAAGGACTACACTCCTCACCTGCTTCATATTTTGAAGCCTTTGTTACCATCCATACAAAGTAGTTTATTCCTCTGGGCTGGCTCTTCCCCATGTTCTGCCTCTGAGTTGCTTTAAAAGGCCACTATCATGTGGTAAATAATTTACTAAATCTACCTTGCCAATCAGGCAAATCGTGAGCCGGCCCCGAGGACATCATCTGATCAGCACTGGAACTCCCCTGGCTGCGATGGGAAGTGAGATGTCCCAAGGGACAGCTTCTGTTTCAGATGACTCGAGGTTGATGATTGGTTGCTTTTATGAAGTTCTCATCATGGGAGTGTTAAGGAGGAAATTGGGCTGTGCTGGGACAGCTTCTTGGCTCAGCCTTTTTTCCTTTGCACCCCCAGCTGTCTCAAAAGAGCCTGGGTTCTTATCTCCTTTGCAGACATGAGATTCTGTGGCAGCTTTGTTCAAAGTTACGGAATTTGTTCCCTTAGAGAAGGATAAAATTATTCAGAAACCAAACTTCCTCAGGATTGAAGTCCATAGGAGTTATGTTCTCTTGATTGGATGGATACACTTCAGGGACGCTGCTGATTTGTACTGGTAACATGGGGCCATCTGACTTTTGGGAATCATAGGATCACAGAATTGTTGAGGATGAAGACCTTTAAGATCATCAAGTCCAGTTGATACCCCAGCACAGCCAAAGCCACTGCTAAACCATGTCCCTCAGCATCACATCTACACAGCTTTTCAATCCCTCCAGGGGTGGGCACTCCAGCACTTACCTGAACAGTAATTCCAGGGGTTACAGCTCAAGCCAAAGAAAGTCTTTTTAGAGGGTAGGGACCTAGATCAGACTGAAGAAAATCACCTCCCGTGCTCAGTTTGCTCCTGGTTCCTGGGAGAAATTGAGAAATGGGGGGGAACATGAACTGCTCTGAGAGCTGCCCATGAAACGTGTCACAAAACATGACTTGAAGAGCCACTTAACCTCTTTTCTTGCTTAATTAGAAGGTACAAACTTTAATGAACCTTTGCAGCTTCAGGACTGGTTCATCTGCAAAACATTTCAAATGATTAAGTATGAGAAATAAGAACTCACACTGCTTATTTATGAAATTAAATGTTCTTGCTGGAGATGATGGTCCTATTGGGCCACCAGAAAATCCTTCTCCTCACTCCTGCAGGCATAGCCTGGGGGAGTGGTGGTGGGCTATGGGCAGGCACTGGTGATGGGAGACGGGCAGAGATGGGCAAGGGACAGGGAATGGGTAGGGGATGTCTGGATGAAATCGGGCAGGGGACAGAGGATGGAGACTGTTGGACCAGGCTGAGATGGGGACAGGAGACACAGACAGGTTAATCAGGCTGGGCTGGGGACAGGGCATGGGGACAGCTGGACCAGGCTCATGCCAGGACAAGAGACAGCTGAGATAGCCCATACTAAGGACAGATGATGGAAACAGCTGGACCGGACTGAACTGGGGACAAGAAACAGTTAGGGCAGCCCAGACTGGGGAAAGAGGATGGGGACAGCCAGGCTAGGCTGGACTGGGTATGAAAGATAGCTGGGATATTCTAGGCTGGGGACAAGGGCTGGGGACAGCTGGAGCAGGCTAGTATGAGGACAAGGGATGGCTGGATGAACCTGGGCTGGGTACAGGTGATGAGGACAGCCAGACCACACTAGGCTGGGGACAGGATGTGGGAACAACTAGACTGGGCTAGTCTAGGGGCAGGGAACAGCTGTGATAGCCCAGGCAGGGCCTGAGGACAGCTGCACTGGGCTAGGCGGAGGACAGGAAATGGGAACAGGAAATGGGGACAGATGGAGCAGGCTGAGCAAGGGACAGAGGCTGGGGACATCTGGGTTATCCCAAGCTGGAGACAGAGTGGGACGGAAGGGCACAGAGGCGGAGAGAGCCGGAGCCATGGCCGGAGCCGGCCAGGCGCGGCGGTGCGGATTCGGCCTTGGCCCAGGCCCGGGCTCAGGCTCCGCTAGGGCGAGCAGGCCTCAGGCGCCTCCGTTGCTAAGCAACGGACGCCACGCGGCATTGGGGGGAGCGCGATCACGTGTTCATCGACGTGCGCCGTCGCGGGGTGATGTCGTTGAGGGTTGCGGGCGGTGACGCGGAGCCGTTGCTGGGATGGAGGAGAGGGAGAGGCTGTGGCGACAGATCCTCCTGCTGCAGGGTATGGCTCGCCCGGGCAGCGGCTGCTGCTGCAAGGGAACTACAGGGGTCTGTGGACGAGGGGAGTGAGTTTTGAGGGGGACTCCGGGGTCCTGGGGGTCAGGGGCGGGTTGTGAGGGGAGCCGGAGGTCTGGGGAGGTGGCGGTTGAGGAGGGTTGCGAGTGGAACACAGAGTCTGAGAGGGAGAAAGGAGGAGATGTGAGGGACCCTGAAAACCCGGAACGGGGATGTGAGGGACCTCGGAGACCTCGGGGTGGTGGTGGGACATCCCCATGGTATGAGAGGGTGAAGGACGGGTATTAAAGGGACCCCAGAGTCCGGGGAGGGGCTCTGAGGGTATTCCAGAATCTGAGGGGATGAGGTGGCCTGTAGAGGGACTGAGGAATGGGAGTCAGGGAGGGAGACCTAGGAGTCAGTGAGGGGGAAAAGCAGGTGATGAGGGGCTACTTGGGAGTCGTGAGAGTGTTGAGAGGATTTAGGGTTCCCCTTGTGTGGTAAGCCCCATGCTATTGGTCCATGCAGGTCCTGTAAGCCTCCTGGCTGGTGAGGGGAAGAGGCATCCTCTGCTCCAGAGCCTGTGGGGCTGATGACATGGGGATGGGATATGCCCCATGGCAGAGGATTGTGGCGGGGGTTGTTTTCCATGCTTTTTCGTAGCTCGGGGCAGCTTCAGTGCTGCTGCTTAGTGCCACTAGCTCTGTTTATAGGCCCCAAGGTACTTTTTCCCCATTAGGAAGGCCACAAACTCCACTGCATGAGACGTTGAGCAGCTTGGTCTAGTGGGAGCTGTCCTTGCTCATAGCACAAGGGTTGGAACTAGATGATCTCTGAGGTGCCTTCCAACTCAATCTGTTCTATAATTAACAGCCACCATCTTCTCCTCAGGTCTCATCAATGACCATAAAAACACCCACGGGAATGCACCACGGCCACCTCCCTCCGCACCTGTACGATGGACCAATCCTCGCCAACCTTCCTTCACCAGGAGGGGGACATTTTCCACTAGGTACTCCCAGCAAGCTCCCAGGGATTTCCAACCCCAGCAGAGTCACTCCTGGAGGAAAAAATATTCCCTTGTCAACCATCCACCAGGATCAATGTGTGATGGTGGAAGCACCAGCACCTCTCAGGTGTTCGGAAGCTTTGGGAACAATCCAGCACCTGAGCTACCCGAATCCTCATCCCCAGAGAGACACGTGGACTTAACCACAGATGGCAACATCGTTGTGGGGATCCAGCTGCCACAGAGGGTTGGTCCTTTTGTGAAGACAGAAGGTTTTGGTGAAGTGGGCTCTTACTGTGAGTTTTCTGGGCTGCAGACAGTGGTTGGTGCTGCAGTTGTAGGTAAAAACATGCCAAAATCTCTGTCCAGGAGCCAGACTGAGGAGAGAAGACCTTCTCTCTCCGTTTCCTTCAGTTCCTCTCACCGCTTTGTGAGTTCGACACATGTGAGCCTGTCAGAGAAGCCTCGCAAGGTTCAGCTGTCTGGTGACAGTTCCTTTGACACCTGTGGAAGCAGCAGTGAAAACGCTGTCGCGCTGAAATCAGAGCCACAGCAGCACCCTTTGGTCTTGTCAGGCCATGATCCACCTTCTCAGCAACTGGGCAGGAGAAAGGCAGACCCTCCAGCCTCTGGTCAGCCCAGTTGCGAGCAGGGGAGGGGTGATTTCAGAGAACCAGAGCTCTTTGGAAGTGGTGAGATGGGCTCTAGAGATACTCAGGCTGCCAATTTGGTGGTTGGGATGACTCCAACTAAGAGCAGGTTTTCTGTAGCCCCCAAAGCCACCAGTCTTCAAAGAGCTGCCTCAACATCTCTCTCCAGCAAATCTCCAAAGTTCAGGAAAACTAATTACACCTGGGTTGCCAACCCTGGGAAGTGTTCTCGTGCTGTGAAGAGATCGGCTAGCCCTAGAGCTTTGGAAAGCACAAAGAAGGTTGGTGTTGACGCTGACAAAGCTGCTAAGGCATCACCAAAAGCAGATCTGGGGACAAAGCTGAAGAAATCGGGGCTGCAGTCCAAAGTGGGTGTTTCTCCCAGCAAATACAAGTGGAAAGCCTCCAGCCTGCAGACCTCACCCTCCACCTCCAAGTCTGCATTCAGGTGGAGATCTGAGGATCAGAAAAAGCCTCCAGCTCCCAGCCTCTCTCGAGCTGGGGCTCCTTCACCTCCCAGCACTGCAGCTGGTGGTCTTAGTGGGCTCAAGACCTTTGGTGATGCCACACTCTCCAGTTACAAAGTGAAAAGTCGGACCAAAATCATCAAGAGGAAAGGGAACTCGAGGTAAGTTATTGGTGTTTTCAGAGTGCTCTCATTGCTGGCCACATTTTGTATCCTGTCACGTAAGTCACAGCTAGAAGCGAAATTCATAGTCATAGAATGGTCTGGGTTAGAAGGGACCTTCAAAGGTCATCCAGTCCAAAGCCCTCTGCAGTGAGCAGGGGCATCCTCAACTAGATGAGGCTGCCCAGAGCCCTGTCGAGCCTCAACTTGAATATCTCCAGGGATGGGGCCTCAACCACCTCCCTGGGCAGCCTGTTCCAGTGTTCCACTATCCTCATACCCTCATGGTAAAGAACTTGTTCTCAGAGGGTTGTTTTGTTCTGGTGGACTTATTTACCTTTGTCTTTCCAAGCATGGTGATTTTGTTTCATCTGGAGGCCACTTTCCAGAGTTGGAAGGTCTCAAGTCTCAGTTGTTTGACCAGTGTAACTCTGGACTTCAGCCTTTCAAACAGAGCTGGGTTTTCATCTCTCCCATCCCTGTTCTCCAAAGATTTTGCTGCAGCAAAATATTCAAGGGGAAGGAAGAAGCTGTTCTGGTTGCTTTTTGAACTCCACCACCTCACTGTGTTGCGGGCTGGGGAAAGCAGAAATGGCTTGAATTGCTGCAGAAAGTGGGGACCTTGGTGGCCCACCTTCCATCTCTGCTCTGGGCAAAGGGACCAGGTGTATTTTGGTCACCTCTTCACTGTCTGCTAACCCTGTGGTGTTCTCCTTCCCAGTTCCCCAACAGATAAGAAGAACATCTCTCCCACCACGCCTCTGAAAGGTCACTTCCACCTCAGGAAGAAAAACTTGAAGGGAAAAACTCCTGCAACACCAAAACGCTCCTCACCCAAAGGCCTGGTGCAGATCACCAAGCACAGGCTCTGCAGGCTGCCAGCCACCAGGATGCAGGTCTCCACCAAGGAAGGTAGGAACGACTATCCCGTGGCGCTTGTTGGCTGTGTGCTGGGAGACACTTGGATTTGGAAATGGTTTTCTACCTCCTGAAGAAGGTGAATCTGTTGTTGATGGTCAGGGAGGAAACACTGAGGAGAAGTTTGGTTGGAGTAAGGCTTCTACCTTACCCCTGAGCTGTCCTGTGCTTGGTCACCTCCATTTTAAAGCTCTTGCTTGGTTTTATTGTGGTTTAACTGGACCTGCTTAAGGAAGGAAGAGGATGGCAGAGGTGGGAATATATCTCTAAGACAAATCTGTCTTGTGGCACCAGACAAAAACTTGTGCATGCCATGAGATGTTCCTCTAGCACCTACAGATGTACTTAATGGACCCGTATTCCTGTGCAGCATCTGCAGGTGTCAACCACTATAGTTAGATGAATGTGGGATCCATCATACTTGTCAATAGCTTGGTTGTGCCCATGTCCTGCTGGCTCGGATTGGCAACAGTGAGAGCAGAAACTGGCTGGGTTTGGTGCTTTAGCAAGTGGGAGAGGCAGGGACAAGGAGAATCAGATGTGCCTTTGATATTACCTTTATAATCCAGCATTTCAGTGATTGCCTGATTTTGAGGCTGAGTTTTGCTCCATTTTTGAATGTCAACAAACTCTTTGGTGTTTGAAGAGGTGTAAGGAGAAGCTTTTTGAGGATGCTGGAGCAGGCTGCCCAGAGAGGTTGTGGAGTCTCTTCCTCTGGAGAGATTCCAGACCTACCTGAACATTGATCATCCTGCTTTGGGTGACCCTGCTTTAGCATGGAGGTTGGACTGTATGGTCTCCAGAGGAAAATGATCTAGCATTGGTGTCCATTCACCTGCAGCTCTGATGGACTCCTTTAGGCAGTTTTTCTCCTCTCCAGGGAGGAGGACAGGAGGTTGTTTCTGCTGCTGCTTTGTCCAGCCTCTCCACAGTGCTGAATTAAACATCTTTCTGCTAGGAGGACCTTGTGCAGTTGAGGTCTCTTGCCAGATGTGTCTTGACGTAGGGACTATGAAGACTTGGCTGTGTGTCCTCTTGCGGAGGTATTCTCCATGGCACAGTGCAGTGATGTAAGTTGGACAGTTCTTGTCACCTTTACCTCGCTTCTAGGCTGTCTCCTGGTTGCTGGCACATGGAGTGCTCAGCACTGACATAACATGACTAACTGATTGCTGGTAATCCAAGCTCTGTTGTACCATCATCCAAGGGATCCCAGAGGGCTTGGGTTCTTCCTTCTTGTGCTGCTGGCATCTGCTGGGTGATGCACGGCTGCTTTCCTTCTCCACTTAGCAGAGAAATTCAGTCTCAGAGTCCTGAAATGAATTTTGGCAGGATTGGTGCTGCTTGCTGGGCACTGGCCGTGCTTGAGGACCACCAAGGTGCCTGCCCTGCACATTCCTGCTTTTTAACTTCCTTTGGGAAGCAGCATCCTTGAGATGGAGGCCAAACAGTCAACTGTAGCAGAGCATGACCCTTCATAACTAGCTGTGGGTTTGGTTCCTTTGAGTAGAATTGAGGTTTTGTGTTTGAGTCCTTGGGACCTGGGAGCTTTTCCTGGAGAGGGTTCAGTCTGAGGAGGTGTATTGTTGTTGCTGTTATCCTAGGATATCCTGGGGTACATCAAGAAGAGTGTGACCAGTAGCTTAAGGGAAGTTCATCTCTCCCTCTACTCTGTCCTGGCGAGGCCATAGCTTGAGTCCTGGGTTCAGTTCTGGGCTTCCCAGTTCAGGAAGGACTGAGATTTGCTGCAGGGGATACAGTAAAGGGCTACAAAGATGTCGAAGGGGCTGAAACATCTCTCTGCTGAGGAAAGACTGAGAGGACTGGGGCTTTTTAGTGTGGAGATGAGAAGACTGGGGAGAGATCTCATAGGTGCTGATCGATACTTAAAGAGTTGGTGTCAGGAGGATGGGACCAGGCTTTCCTCAGTGGTGCCGAGTGATGGGACGAGGGATAACGGGCACAAACTTGAAAACAAGAAGTTCCAGCTAAAGATGAGGAGGAACTTCTTTAATTTAAGGGTGACACAACAGTGGAACAGGCTGCCCAGACTGATGCTGGAGTCTGTTTCATTGGAGACATTCAAAACCCACCTGGACATGTTCCTGTGTGATTTTTTTTTTTTTTTTCTCTAGGTGACCTTGCCTAGGCAGGGGAGTTGGACTCAGTGATCTCCAACTCCCTACCTTTCTGTGATTTGCAGCTTAATGTGTTGAACTGTGGGTTTTTACAGCTTTTTAATTAGGAACACTCCAGGAATACGCTTTTTGCTGTAGGAGGTGTGTATGACCTGGGACAAAAAGGTTGTTCGATGCTGTTTGGGGCAGGGGTGGTTTTGAAGCAGCAGCATAATTCAGCCACTGAATTGGAGGCTTGGAGCAGCTCTGACATCACTTGGGTTTGGTGCCTCTGGATATCTGACTATGTATATATTTACTGGTAGGTGTCTTCTGGCTTCCCTACAACAAGCTGGGAAGGAGTGCAGGTTTGTGGGTTCAATTCCCAGCTCTCAGGATTTCAGAGGGTGATTTTTATTTCACTTGTGCAAAATACAGGGTGTAATTGTGTGTGTATGTGGGTTTTAAGTGCTACCATTTCTCACAGAACAAGTGTGAGGGAAGTACATGGGATATGAAGATGTTACTGGGGTATGGAGATGTAGATGGGGTATGGAGATGTTACTGGGGGCATCTGGGAGCAGGGTGGGGCTCATAAGACCGAGAACTCCAAAATGTCCTTCCTTCAAAAAGAGTCCAAGAGGTTAAATGAATAGAGAGGGAAGAGGAGAGGGAATGGGAGGGGAGAGGAAGGGGAAGAGTAGAGGAGCTGAAGCTGGGAGCTTTCTAGGGCTAGATTGGTGACAGTCCTGGGCTGACTGAGTGGCTTACCACCAGTTAGTGTGAGTCAGGGCTGAAGAGAGAAGGACAGCTGGGGAGGGGCATGTCCTGTTTGGTGCACCACAGTGTGGGTGTAAAAAGCTGGGTCAGTCCCTTCTATGGTGACACAGCTTTGCTCTTGTGCTGTTGGTCCTGTTCAACAGGCTTTTGAGATACGTGGCGCGACCGAAACCATTGCTCCTGCTGTTCCCAGGGGTGTAATGCTATGGTCTCTTCATCTCCTGGCTCTTCAATTGCATTTTTGGACCCAAATGAACCTGTTTGGTCTCCTATAGTGGGGCAGCTCTTCAACAGTTAAATCCAAAATACCCATTTGGTGAAGTAGAACATTTAATAAACACTCAGAAATCCGGGTATGACACTGAAGGTGTTCTGATAGGACAGTAGAATGATGAAGCATTTCTGGTGCAGTTTGTACTGTGTCCATCACCCAGGTACTTGAACACCAAGCAGAATGTGTGTATAGGAGGAGCTCAAGTCCAGCCAAAGCCAGTAGGAATAGAAAATGTTTTGATGCTTAGCAGAAACAAATTAATGTTGACGTAATGGCCTTTAGATGTTGGACTTCTTGACCACTTAGTACTTAATATTAATGTGCCATTAATATTAAAGAGTTCTTTAGTTTTTCTGTTCTCCTTCCTCTTCCCTCTCTCCTCTTCCCCTCTTCTCCCCTTCCCTCCCTCCCTCTCTCCTCTTCCCCTCTTCTCCCCTCTTCTCCCCTTACCTCCCTCCCTCCCATTTACCTTCTTGGGCTCTTCTGGAGGGAGTGAGAACTTGGAGATAATGACTGGGAGTTGTGACTCCACTCAGGTCCTGCTTTGGGCACAGTCATGAGCCTGATGAAGCCTTCCCCGTGTTTGAACTGGTTTCACTGGGTCTGCTTCCTTGGGCATCTGCACTTTGGAGCCTTCTGATGGAATTTCAAGGTTCAAAGGCACCTTTATCTACAGACCTGGCAGATTCAGGCTTGGAGCAGGACAATTTAAATCTGAATCAAGAAGCTGTCTCTGGGATAAAGTTATGACAGTGGTTGCAGGAAAAAGCTGGAGGATCAACAGAAATCATCAGGATATTCCTCAGGCCACTGCTGCCACAGTGTCGCATCAGAATGTTTGAGTGCAAGTTCCCTCTGTGATTTCTGTTCCTTTTCTGTTTCGAAGGACCTCTTTAGGTATTGTTAGGTAAGTAAAATACTAGAAACACTAGAATGAGGCAATCAAGGGATATTTTAGATGTCCTATATATTTTTTTAATTGTGTTTTCACATGATTTGCCATACATGGAAGAGCTCTTAGAGCCCAGACCCCTAATTCCACCCCTAACTGTGTGGGAGTCATGCTGGGGAAGGTTCCGGGCTCTGCCTTCATTTTGCAATTCCTTCTTGGATCCAAGAAACAGATAATTAAGGGTGGGAAATCTCTCAACCACCTGGTTTTATTTTTTAGTTTTTTGTTCTGTGAGAACCAAAGGATTTGACCAAGCTTCCGCTCTGTCATTTCCCAAGTGACTTTTCTGCCAATAAGGGGATGTGACAGTTTTGTTGTCTAAATGGCAAATGTCTGCCCCGAACTGGTTTTCTCTTGCTTTTGTCACAGGAAACAGCCAATGCAATAAAAAATAAAATGAACTGGTGGTGATAGGTTGGAACAACACCACCTTTTGGCCCTGCCCTGGCTTGGGCAGCCTTTATCTGCTTTGTCCAAGCTGGAGCTGGTGTTGTGCCCAAAAGCACAAGGGCAAGATCTTTTTCTCACCAATTTTAAGAGAAAATAACAACTTCTGACTGAGATTTCATCCAGATGTGATGAGAGAGTGATGTGCTTGCTCCTCCTGTTTTACAGGTCCTGTGTGAGCAATGTGGATGTGGGAATCCCCACCTCTTTCCCAGCAGCTTTGGCTCCCAGCTGTAGCTGGTGGCTTGTTTGGCATCTTTCTTAATTCTTGGGTGGAAGGCAGGTGAGTGCCTGCAGGTGTGAACCTTTAACAGATCACAGAATCATTTAGGCTGGAAAAGACTTTTAAGATTAAGTCCAATCATTAATCCAACACTGTGAAGGCCACCACTAAACCATGTCCCTCAGCACCACATCTCCATGGCTTTTCAATCCCTGCAGGGATTGAGACTGCACTACTGCCCTGCACAGCCTGGTCCAGACCTTGACAACCCTTTCCATGAAGAAATGGTTCCTTATGTCCAACCAAAAGCTTCCCTAGGGCAATTAGAGGTCGTTTCTTCTTGTCCTATCACTTGTTCTTTGGGAGAGGAGACCAGCTCCCACCTGACTTCAACCTTCTTTCAGGGAGTTGTAGAGAGCCAGAAGGTCTCCACTCAGCCTCCTTTTCTCCAGGCTGAACAACCCTAGGTCTCTCAGCTGCTCCTCTCAAGTTCTCCATACCCTTCCCCAGCTTCATTGCCCTTCTCTGGACATGCTCCAGCCGGAGTGTCCTTGGAGTGAGGGAGCCAAACCTGAAGGCAGGATTTGAGGTGTGGCCTCACTGTTGCCTAGTCCATTGGGACAGTTCCTGCTCTAATCCTTCTGGCCACACTGTGGCTGATCCAAGCCAGGATGCTGCTGGCCTTCGTGACCACCTAGATACAACACTCTGGCTCCTCTTCAGCCAGCTGTTAACTTTACCCTTCAAAAAAAAAATCCATGTTATGTCCCCCCTTGGCTTTTCCTTCAGGAATAACTGGAATGAAGTGCTGAGAATTAAGATTATTGTGCTTAATTGTGTTTAATTATGTCTTCTAATGCCAAAGATGTGGCAGACTTACAGGCCAGGAGCTGCACCATGCCAGTTTGCTGTGTGTCCAATGCTCCAAAAAGAAGGAAAATTTGGGGTTTTGGGCAATCTTTTTCTGCCTTTCCTTGCAGGGAGGGCAGAATTGGGAGTTTTGTGCCCTTTTTGGCAGGGAGGGGGGAATTGGGAATTTTGTGCCCTTCTTTGCAGGGAAGATAGAACTGGACATTTTGGGAGCTCTCTTCTTGCAGAGAAGGCAGAATATGGAATTTTGGGGGATCTCTTCTTCCAAGGAGGGCAGAATTGAGACTTCAGGGGGATCTCCCTTCCCTTCCTTGCAGGGAGGGTAGAACTGGGAATGTTGGGGGATCTCTCTATGCAGGGAGGGCAGAACTAAGGATTTTGGGGAATCTCTTTGCAGGCAGGGCATAATTGGGACATTTGGAGACTGTCTTGCAGGCAGTCCTGCAGAGGGCACTCATGCCCCTCGCATCTCCTCGGTCCACCTTTTTCTGGTTATTGATGGCCTAATTTCTTCTTTTATGTGAAAGAAAGCAGATATCAAGTAATTTGCAGCAATAACCTGCTAATGCTGGGCCAGTATCAAAACTCCCATGTTCATTTCAAGTGGCAGATAAAACACTAATATATAATTATCCTTGCAAATTGGATTGTTTTAAATAACCAAAAGGGCTATGGCCAAAGGAGAAAACTATTCCCATTTCCCTTGAGTTACTATTGAGGTGTAATTGCTGCGTTCAATCAATTTCCTTGGCATTAGAAATTCCATCACAATCAACATTAAGCTTTATTCATTGTGATGGTTAAGAGCTGGGCTATTTCTTCTTCTTCTTCTATTTTTTTTTTTTTTTTTTGCTTTCCTTAACTGGCAAAATTAATCAGGGAAAAGATTTTAAACATTTACCCGTGCGAAAGAGGTCAGCTCTGCCACTATATTGCTCAGCAGATAAGGGGGCTAATAAAAAGAAAATTGAATTACTAATGATCACCAGGAACTGAGTATATAAAACCTGGCAATCACCATCCCCCTCTCCACCTTTTTCCTCCTCTTCAGGATGGGGGGGAGAGGGGGGGAAGGGAGAAAAAAAAAAAAAAAAAAGAATCAATTTTCTTCAGACAAGGTGTGCTCATTTTTTATTTCATTTTTTTTTTTTGGGGCCTCATATTATCAGCAATTTAATTTGAAAGCAGCATAAACAGGAGGAAACAGTTAGAAAATAATGAGGCTAAAAGGTGTAAAAAATGCTGCAGGATAGATGCTGGACACAATTTATTTTTTTGCCACAACAGATAATCACTTTAATTGAATTTCAAACTGCATTGTTCAGCAGCAGCAGCAGGGTGAGGAGGGGGTGTAGTGTATGTGGAATTTAGAGGATATTGCAAAGATGCTGCTGAGAGTTTCCTCTTGGTGGCTTTTCCCCTCTGCAATGTTCCCCTTGCAGGCAGGACGACTCAGCTGTGTGCTGAGGGTTACTGAGGCACAGTCACAGCTGGTTGGAAGGAGGAGATGGAGAAAGCAAGAGGCAGATTTCTCCAAGGAGTTTTTATTGTGGTGTTGGCTCTGCTCCTTAAATAATTTTCTGTTCACCAGGTTTGATAGTTCAGTGCAAGATCATCACAGAAATGGATTGTACCATCTTGAGATGAACTTATTTCATAGAATCAGAGAATTCTTTGGGGTGGCAAAGCCCTCTGAGATTATCAAGTCCCAGCCATTGGGTTAACACCACCGTGGCCACCAAATCGTGTCCCAAAATGCCATGTCCACACATTTCTTGAATATCTCCAGGGATGGTGACTCCACCTACACCTGCTCCTATTCCAATGCCTGACCACTCTTGCAGTGAAGAAATTTTTCCTCATGTCCAACCTAAACCTCCCCTGGTGCAATTTGAGGCCATTTCTTCTCTTTCTGTCACCTGACGCTAGGGAGAAGAGACCAACCCTCACCTCACTAGAACTGATTTCATAGAATCAAGAACTGTAGGGGTTGGAAGAGACCTCCTGGAGATCATCCAGTCCAACACCCCTGGCAGAGCAGAATCACCTAGAGCAGATCATACGGGAGCACTGCAGATGGGTCTTGAAAGTCTCCAGAGAAGGAGACTCCACAGCCTCTCTGGGCAGCCTGCTCCAGGGCTCCAGCACCCTCACAGCAAAGAAGTTTTTTCCTTTTGTTGAGGTGGAACTTTCTGGATTCCAGTTTGTCTGCATTGCCCCTTGTCTTGTCACAGGACACCTTTGAAAACAGACTGGCCCCTTCTTACGAGGGGCATCTGAGGAAACTGGGGTTGTTTAGAAGAGGAGGCTGAGGAGAGACCTTCTGGCTTTCCACAACTGCCTGAAAAGAGGTTAGGGTGAGGTGGGTGTCAGTCTCCTCCCTCTAGCATCAGTTGATAGAATGAGAAGAAATGACCTCAGGTTGCACCAAGGGTGGTTTAGGTTGGACATGAGGAAAAATTTCTTTATGGAAAAAGTTGTCAAGGCCTGGGCCAGGCTGCCTAGGGAAGAGGTGGGGTCCCCAGACCTGGAGGGATTGAAAAGCAGTGCAGATGTGAGGGCCATGGTTTGGTGGTGACCTGGCAGTGCTGGGTTAATGGTTGGACTTGATGATCTCAAAGGTCTCTTGAAACCAAAATGGTTCCATGATTGCCATACTGCTAGGGACGTTTCTCTAGCTGTGCCATGCAGGTTCATCCTTAGATTTCTCTTGCTCTTTGTGTTTGGAGAATGGTGCAAACTTGTGGTGGGGTGGAGAAAACACCATTACTCAGCACACTGCCTGTTCAGAGAGCTTTGCAGGCTTTGATTGGTGAACTGGTGCTTTGGTGAGGTGACAGGGGCCACGTTGCCACCACCATCCACAACGTGACTTGGCGAAGG
This sequence comes from Ramphastos sulfuratus, assembly GCA_013399055.1. NCBI lineage: Eukaryota > Metazoa > Chordata > Aves > Piciformes > Ramphastidae > Ramphastos > Ramphastos sulfuratus. The sequence goes on along the minus strand of WBNM01033136.1, from coordinate 2,085 downwards.
AAGCCAGATGGCTGGAGAGTCACAGGTAGGAGAGATGCAGAGCTACGAGACTGGGTTTGTGTTTTACCCCTTTAAAATCAGAGACTGATTTGGGTTGGAAGGGACCTTAAAGATCATCTCGTTCCAACGCCCCTGCCATTGGCAGGGGCACCTTCCACTAGACCAGGCTGCTCAAGGCCACATCCAGCCTGGCTTTGAACACCTCTGTGGTTGGAGCCTCTGCAGCTTCTCTGGGCAGTCTGTTCCAGTGCCTCACCCCCACCTCACACACACTCGTGGGAAGGAATTGCTTCTTAAAATCCAGCTTCTTCCAGTCTGAAGCCTTTACCCTGGTCCTGTCGCTCCATGCCTTTGTAAAAAGTCCCTCTCCGGCTCTCCTGTAGCCCCCCTCAAATGACAGAAGATGGCAGTAAGGTCTCTCTGGAGCCTTCTCCAAGCTGAGCAACCGCAACTATCTCAGCTTGTCCTCACAGCAGAGGAGTTTCAGCCCCTTGCATCATTGTTGTGCCCTCCTCTGACCTCTCTCCCAAAAAACATGTCTTTGTTTTGCTGAGATGCAGCATCAACCACAGAAGTGATGCTCCAACCTTTGGATCATCTTGGTGCCTCCTCTGGGCCCACTCTAACAGTTCATAGATTCATAAAATGGTTTTGGTTGGAAGGGACCTTGAAGATCATCTAATTCCAACCCTCCTGGCATTGGCAGGGACACCTTCCACCAGACCAGGCTGCTCAAGGCCTCATCCCACCTGGTCTTCAACAGCTCCAGGGAGTGGGGCATCCACAACCTCCCTGGGCAATCTGTTCCCATGTCCTCATGTTGGACATTTGTGGAGGCTGCAAGGCTGGACACAGTACTCCAGATGGGATCTCAGGAGAGCGGAGTAGAGGAGAAGAATCATCTCCTTTCCTCCTTATCTTTGCTTTTCTCATGACCTGGTCTGAGCTAAGACAGGACTTTGTGTTAGCAGCTTCCTGCTTGTCCTCTCTTGCCACCACCAGCATTGAAGTTGTCTTCTGTGAAGCTGCTGAACAGGAAGAAATGCTGTTTGTATTTCCATTTTCCCAGAGAGAAATTCCACTGGGATTTAGAAGACCTCTTTCACCCTGCCACCTGCACTTGTCACCTTCTAAAAAGTACCTAACCTCCAATTTCTAATTTTCCTTGCCCAACACCACAAGGGTGGTGGGATGGGCCAAGGAATGCTGGCTTGGCAAAAGACTGCTGGCAGGAGTTAGTAGAAGGAGCTGGTTTGTGTTACTGATGCCCAGGCATGAGTAAATGGGGTGTAAATGGTGGGGAGTAAGTTATGGCTGGCAGCTGAATGCTCAGCTGCTGTTAATTCGATTACCACTGCCTGCTTGGATCCTTCTGGCAGCGCTGGAAACCTCAGTGGCAAATTTTAGACCTCTTTCTTCTAGAGTAGAGGCCAAATAGAAAATGTTCCCCATGGAGAAACTCCTGGTGGGATTTTTTGTGTATGTATGTTTCAAGGGTATGAGACCCTTGCTGTTTGTTTTTCTTTTACTTCTTGTGCCTTGGCCAAGATGTTGGTGCTGTGTGTGAGGTGACATCTCGGATCATGTTACAGATGAACTAAGCTGCTCTGATTGTCTCTCTTATGTCTTAGAAGAAGTCAGAGGTGATGATCCTTGCCCTAGAAAGAGGTCTTTGTAATACAGATAGCACAGCTCAGGATCCCTTGGAGCTCATCATGCATTTTCTTCTCTGCTCCATCATAAATGTTGTCTTTCCAAGCTTCCTAGACAGTTCCTAGATCCTTCCTGGGTCCTTGACCTGGACAGGCTGGAGAGTGGGCAGAGGGGAACCTCATGAAGTTCAGCAAGAACAAGTGTAGAGTCCTGCACCTGGGAAGAAACAACCCCCTGCACCAGTACAGGTGACGGGTGACCTGCTGGAAAGCATCTCTGCAGAGAAGGACCTGGGAGTGCTGATGGACAGCAGGGTCACCATGAGCCAGCAATGTGCCCTCATGGCCAAGCAGGTCAGTGGTCTCCTGGGGTGCATGAAGAAGAGTGTGGCCAGCAGGTCGAGGAGAGGTTCTCCTCTATTCTGCCCTAGTG
>WBNM01033135.1:0-75118 GCA_013399055.1 Ramphastos sulfuratus | reverse complement strand
GCCTTCTTGGCTGCCTGGGCACTATCTGGGCCACCCAGTGTGAAACTTCTGGGTCCACCTTAGGTTCCAAGATTCTCCAAGGTGCTGCACAGGCTGCAGCATTTAACACTCACTTCTTTTCTGAAACATTTGCATTTCCGTGTGCTGCAAGCTTAGCCAGCTCCAGACGTGCTTTCGTGCCAGCTCGGGCTACCTTTCCCTGCACAATCACATATTGCTTGAGACAGCTGATGGCACGGTGGGACTGGAAGGCAACACCTGCTTTTACAGGCCAGGCCTCCACTTCTACCAGTGGCTCGTTATCTTCTACACAGTGACAAAAAAAAAAACCAGCTTAAGGAAAGTGACACTTGACAAAATCAAACTTTTTTGCTGAGTGAGTCCATGAAGCTTTTCGCACAGAGCTCACACTGCAGCTCCCAACCCACTCCTGAAAGCATTTTACCAGGGGGGACGTGGTGGGTCTGGGAGTGCTGGTGCAGCCAGGCAGGTAGCTTCTCTTCATTCCACAGCAGCTTTAATGAATGCTAGCCCAGATTTGCTAACAGCAGGTCTGGGGACGTGGGGTGCTCCCACTGCGTTGCGAGACGTTGTTCCTGCTGGGGCTGGAGACTTGTATCTTCACAGGCATTTGGGCAGGCAGGCAGATGAGACAGAGCTGTATCTGCTGTAAAAACCATCCAGGAAAAGAAAGGAAATAATATCTAGACACAGAGCAGCTGTAATGCTCCCTAGGTGGTGGGTATGCCCATGAGGGCTGCACAGGGCAGCTCCTGCTTTGTGTGTGCCTCCCAATCCCGTGCCAGCATGGGGCTGCCATGCTCTCCACCCTGGAAGAAATAAGGCTCAGAAAGGTTGTCCCATCAGGAATAAGGTTGGTGGGGCTGGACCTCACTATCCCCAAGGAAAGAGCTGCGTCTGCTAGAGCCCATTTTTAATTTAAATGCTGCTAGCAACGTGCATATTCCATTTGTATACTATGTCATAGCTCGGTGCTGTGAATAAATATGAAGGCATAAACAAGGTCATTTGTGCAAAGCCAGCAGCAATATTACTGCTGGAGGAAGACACATGCAAAAGCAGAAAATAAAACAGTTAAGTGAAGGGGCTAGAGGATGTTGCTAATGAAGAAATAAAACATATTTTCTTCTCCAGTATTGTCACTGCTGCTTTAACTTCTGCTATCTTAAAAACATATCTTCCCTTGAATAATATTTTCCCTTCCTGAAAGTGCTTTGTTATCCAGGAAACATTAAACACCAACAGAATCAGGCTGCCCTGACTTTGATGCATTATCTGCAGCCTTACAAGAAGTATGGGCACTCAAGATGTCAGTAAACAAAAAGATGAGCCTTCATACAGAAAAGTGAAGCTGCTTTATTATGATTTTATTTTTTGAAATAAATGTGGCATTGAGCTGATAAAAATAGAACAACAAAGAGGACCAAACGGAACGAGACGCGGAGCTTCCTGCTAGGAGCCGTGTGCCAGTCTGACAATTAATTGATTCAGACTGATTGGTGACTTGGCAGCTACCATCAACACAGTTCCCTGCAATCTGCCAGTCCAACCATCCAAAGGATGTTACTGGATTCTGCCCCACTCTGTTCCTTCACCCATCTGCTGCGTTACACAAGAGGAGCTACGGCAGGCCCAGAGAAATTGGAACTACAGAGAAAAGCAAAAGCAGCTCCCAACTCAACCTAACAGTCTAGGACCACAATGCACTGGAAATGAAGGTACAGTGAGGAAGACTGGCTGCTTTCTGACAACCAGAGGAGCTCTGGAGGGGATCAGCTGCACTTTTTCAATGCCATAATCAGAGAAGAATGCAATAATCAATAATCAATTCTAGCAGATTCTCTGGAGGTTCTTTGTGGCTTCCTAGCAGAAACTGTGCTTTTCCTCTGAAAAGGGCAGCACTAGTCTGGGTTTCTAAAGGTAAGTAAGCAGCCTCTGCAACACCCACAGATTTTGAACAGCCTTAAGATGAAGTACCTGCCCTGACAGGTACAGGACATCTGTGTTGCTGCTGTAGCTGTAGAGCCACACTTTTTTAGGCAAGGGGAGCAGACATGAGGGCATGCCAGCAGAGGCACCCATCGACTTCCAAAACACTCCATATGAAGTGCCTCAAGCCTGCCACAAAGTACCTGCAGCTTCAGACTCTGTCTCAGTGCAGTGCAGAGGGAGAAAGGACACTCCAGAGTGACCTCAGCCTCTGAGGTGTGGGCCCTGTCCTGCTGAATGATGGGCAGGGCTTGGGGAGGTCAGCTCAGCCACTCAGGTGTCCCATCAGCTTTTATGGACGGGGACTGTTCAACCATTTTTTGTATTTACAGTGGAAGAATCCCTAAGAGTCTAGACAGGAGACTGTAGCCATCAGCTGCAGACTGATACTCCAGTTGCACAGATAATGAGCTGAGGAAGGAAGGAATGAATTTGGCATTTGGTTTTGGCTAAAGTTTTATTCGGCACAGAACAAAGATCGGTTTGGAGCAAAACTCAGCCCACAGCTCTTGATTATTTCTTGCCTGTCTTGGATGGTATTTGTCTGGAAAGTCTTTTCCACAGACAGCATGTCTAAATATTGTCTTTGAAAGAGTGAAACAGTGATGGTTAAAATTATCTGTGAAGCAGATGAAAATGCAAAAAGGGAGAGATTGTTCTTTGTATAATGATCAAAGGCCTGCAGCACCTCTCCTATGGGGATGGGATGCAGAAGTTGGGGCTGCTCAGCCTGGAGAAGGCTCCAGGGACACCGTAGAGCAGCCTGCCAGTGCCTGAGGGGCCCCACAGGAAAGCTGAGGAGGGACTTTTTGCAGGGGCTTATTGTGATAGGACAAGAGGGAATGGATTGAAGCTTGAGGAGGGTGGATTTGGACTGGATATTAGGGAGAAATTCTTTGCAGAGAGGGTGGTGAGACACGGCAGCAGGTTGCCCAGGGAGGTTGTGGCTGCTCCCTCCCTAGAGTGGCTCAGGGCCAGGCTGGATGAGGCCTCGAGCAGCCTGGTCTAGTGGAGGGTGTCCCTGCCCATGGTGTGTGTGGGGGGTGGAACTGACTGATCTTTGGGGTCCCTTCCAACCCAATCCATTCCATGATTTTATGAAAACAAAACCCACTACAGGCACTGACAGGAGACAAGAGTGGGTGGATGGGCAGCACTTGCATCAGCACTGAAAGACAGAGATCTCAAATCACTTCTGCTCTGAAGGAAGGAGAGAAGGTTGCTCCTCAAAGTTCTGCTCTTACCCACCCATTCCTTGTTTGCAGTAGATTCTGTAGCACCATCAAGAAGTTTCTTGAAGCAGAAGGGAAGCACTGAGGCTTTCTGAGGTGCCATGGTTGCAGCCCTGTGCTGAAGCAGCCCCCTCAGCTTCACCAGAGGCACAGCTCTCAAGGCACAAGTTGAGCTAGCAGAGCAGACAGAAGATCCAGGCAATTCTTACCAAAGCTGCCCAAACAAGTACCCTACTGTAGCACAGCAGTTCCCTCACTCAGGTGGTCACAGTGTCTGCATGATCAAGGATCACAGACTTCAGAGAGCTGCTCCTGCCTACAAAGATTTTGAGCTTGCAGTTGTGTACTTCAGGCTCCTCTTGCACACTTCCACCCCTGTGAGATCCTCTTTAGGCATTTAGGTGCTGAACTTGTTTGCTGATTCTGCTACACGCATAATGAGGCAAATCAAGCTGCAGCAATCTTGCTGCCGAAGGAAATGGAATACAGGAGAAGAAAAACTTCCTGTTCTATGTCCTAAAGGACAGAAGCAACACTTCAGTTACCTCCTTTGATGTTATTTATAATTTATTAACAGATTTTTCAGTGTCCATATGGACAAGAAGCAAACATTTCAGCCAGTTAAGCCACTTTAGCCACACAGGCTCAAAGTTTGATTTCATATTTTCTTAGCTAAGTGGGAAGTTTTTGTGCTGGTCCATCTCTGTGAAGAGCTGTGCCAACAACAAAGAAGAAAAGCAAATATCTCTTGAGTTACAAAACTTTCATATAGCTGTTAATGACTGCAGAGTCACTAAGGCTTGCCAGCTGTGATGAATACTAAAGAAGAATTCAATTTTCTACCCCAGACCTGCAGCCCTGAGGAGCAAGGAAAACCATGGATAAAATCTGTAGTGGAAAATGTGTGGAAGCAGCAGGAGATTCTAAAAGGAATATAAAACAAGCTCCTAAGTAGATTTTAAAGTTCCCTTATGCTGTGATCGGTGCTTGGGCACCACAGGACAGGAAAGACATTGAGGGGCTGGAGGGTGTCCAGAGAAGAGCAATGAGGCTGGGGAGGGGTTTGGAGGGTGTCATACAAGGAGCAGCTGAGGGAGCTGAGGTTGTTCGGTCTGCAGAAGAGAAGGCTGAGGGGAGAGCTCATTGCTCTCTACAGCTACCTAAAAGGAGGTTGCAGTGAGGCTGAGGTTGGTCTCCTCTCCCAAGTAAGCAGTGACAGGATGAGAGGAAATGGGTTTGAGTTGTGCCAGGGGAGGGTTAGGTTGGACATGAGGAAGAACTTCTTTAGTGAGAGAGTGGTGAGGGGTTGGAACAGGCTGCCCAGGGAGGTGGTGGAGTCTCCATCCCTGGAGGTGTTGAAGGAGCTGTAGCTGTGGTGCTTCAGGACATGGTTTAGTGATCCTGGTAGTTGGGTTGTGGTTGGACTCCATGGTCTTAAAGGTCTTTTCCAGGCTTAGTGATTCTGTGATTCTATGTTCTAAGAAAATATTCTTCATTGTTTCAGCCACAAATGAGAACTCATATGTCTGTATGGCCAGACACCAGTCATACACAGGAATAAGTGTAAAGGTTCAGTCTAACTGAAATTTTTCTGTGGCCCCCTTAGCCTGCACATGAAGCTGTCCAGAGGGGCTAGTACTTTTCCACTAAAGTATTTCATTTCCCAACACAAGATTTAAATAGCACCAGAACTTGTTGTTGTGGTGGTTGTTTTCACTTTTGATCTCTGCAGTGCTCCTTCCTTCTAGCTGGAATTAGATGAAATTGCCAGTGTGCTTCATTGATGAAGATTTCCTCACATAGATCAAATCCATCATTTTTCTTCTTCTTGAGCAGCTGAAAATCCACCAAGGGAGTCAGGTTATCATGCCAGAAATTAAATCAAGCAACACATTGCACAAAAAACTTCCATGCCAGTTCCAGAAAGCCAGGAGAATTGTTCCTGATGAAGTATTTCACCTTATTAAAGACAGGTGCATTTTTTTTTTTAAACTTGCCTAACAAGATCAGAGATTGATTCAAATAGAGATATGGAAAATGTAATTAAATTTCCATTAGTTTTTACTTTTTTTGCAGAATTAGATAATAATTTTTCAACTGTTCTGTCCTGAGGAGGCTTGAGTTCCCTACTATCCACGTTCAATGTATTGAAAACAGTGCCTTTGACTTCAAGATCACTCACAAGAACTGCAGCACACAGCAGAGGTGCACTCTCTGCTGGAAAAATCCATGTCATTGATAACAGAAATTACCTCAAGAATAGTTGTTCTCTCACAGTCTTATCACGCTAACATTCGAAATTTGCCTTAAAATGGTCTGAATTTTAGACTCTACCTAAGCAACTCAAAGGAAAAAAAAAAAAGTATCTGGATTCATACCCAGTAAAAAACTCCAGGTCTTCAAAGATGTTTTTATCTCTGGGCTGTCACTCAATAGGAAACAAATAAAACTGTTGTGAAGAGATGAAATTGAACTGTACTCAAAATGCTGAAGGACAGCCAAAGAGAAGCTTCCAGCTGAAGCTCCAGTTTGCTGACAAATCTTCAAAGGTGCACAGCTGAGTTCTGAAACTCTCCCCTTTAGGAAAGGATAGCAAGCACCAGATATTTAACTAAGACATCCTAAACAAAACAACAACCCCCCCCCCCAGCTTTTATATCATTCACAGCTCAAAATCCCTCACTTCTTTTTTTGTTTCCTTTCCTCGCAGAGCGAAGTGCAATAGAAAAGGTTCTCATGTGCTATGGGATACATCTTCCTTACCAGGAAGCAGGCTGTAGCACTGCCCTGTGACCCTAGGTGAGCCACCCACCAAGGTGCCTTCAAAGCTTGGTCTGCTGTGCTCTGCTGAGCATCAGTTGCCTTCTGGGCCCAGCGTGGGAACTGCAAGGCAGGGGCTGGGGAGCACTGCATGCTTGGCTGTAGAAGACATTTCAGAAGACAAAGTGTATATCTCTGACATGCCTAGGCATCCTAGACATCCAACCTAGATATCAAGCTACAGGCTGGGCTGGGTCAAAGCAGCCTCTTGCTCCGAATCCAGGTTTCCATAGTTAGCAAGGTGATGCATGACCTGACTCATAGAATCATCAGATCATTCTGGTTGGAAAAGCCCTTTTGGATCATCGAGTCCAGCCACTCTCTAACTCTATCAAAGTCTGGTGCTAAACCATGTCCCTTAACACCACATCTCTGTGTCTTTTAAATATCTCTAAGGACAGGGATTCACAGAATGACAGAAACATCCAGGATGGAAAAGACTCTAAGGATCAGCAAGCCCAGCCACTTCCCTGAGGAGCCTGTTCCAGTATTTGAGAATCCTTTCAGTGTCTTCTAATGTTGAGCCTAACCACCCCTGCCATTGCAGCTGAAGCCATTTCATGGAATCATAGAATGATAAGGTTGGAAGGGACCTCAAAGATCATCTAGTTCCAATCCCCTGCCATAGGCAGGGACACCTCCCGCTAGCACAGGTCACTCAAGACCTTGTCCAACCTGGCCTTGAACACCTCCAGAGTTGGAGCAGCCACAACCTCCCTGGGCAACCTGTGCCAGTGTCTCACCACTCTCACTGTAAAGAACTTCCTCCTAACATAAACTCATTGCCCCTTNCTCACCACCCTCACTGTAAAGAACTTCCTCCTAACATAAACTCATTGCCCCTTGTCCTGTCATTGCAAGACCTTGGCAATAGTCGCTCCCCAGCCTTCCTGTAGCCTCCTTCAGATACTGGAAGGCTACTACAAGGTCTCCAGGAAGCCTTCACTTCTCCACTTCGAAGAGCCCCAAATCTTGTAGCCTGTCCTTATAGCAGAGCTGCTGCAGCCCTCTCAGCATCTTCGTGGCCTCCTCTGGACCCGCTCCAACAGTTCCATGTCCTTCCTGTGCTGGGGGCTCCAGAACTGCACACAGGACTGCAGGTGGGGTCTGAGGAGAGCAGAGCAAAGGGGCAGAATCCCCTCCCTTGCCCTGCTGCCCACACTGCTCTTGCTGCAGCCCAGCACACAGTTGCTGTCTGGGCTGCACGCACACTGCAGGCTCGTGTTGAGCTTTTCATCAACCTCTCATCCTATCATTTGTTACTAGGGAGAAGTATGTTCAGAGGCAGGAAGGCTCAGTGTCCCTGAGTCCCATGCTCCAATCCTAAACATTTTCCTTCTGCACCCAGTCACCACCACGAAGAGCGATGCGCAAACTGCTGTCTAACCGCGCCCTCGAACAGAAGTTCTCTCTCCTTTGCAAGCAGGCTCTCTGCACAGCTCGTCTTACAACCCATCTTGGTAATCCTTTCTGACTCCTGCACCCCTGCCTCCTTTGAGCACAGTGATCCCGCAGCTGTGTGAGCGCTGCCCGTCTGAACCCCACTGCTTTATCTGCTTCCCCCAGCGGGAGGCTCGGGGCCGCCGCTCACGCCAGGCTTTTGCACCGAACCGGACACTTCTGCGGGCTTAAACTTCTTAAGCTTTTGCTTGAAACCTTTGGGAACACGCTGCAGGCTGTGGAGCCTGGAGGGAATGGGAATACCCTTTTTTCCAACCTGATTCAGCCTGGCATTTAATCTCCAGACAGGACTGAGGTTTCCAGTGCAGTTACGTGTTTAGCATTTCCCAGCAGCTAGCTCCTAGTAATGCCCTACACGATGCCAAAGGTCTCTGGATTACTCTGAGAGACTTTAAGATACCTAAACGCCTAGTTTTGATTCTGCTTTAAGTTCTGTTGTCAGGCAATTTTTTTTTCCTTACTTAAGTCTCACAATGTCTAACTTAGATGAGAATGCTTGTTTGGAAGCAGAGCCTGTCCTGCTTCGAGGAGAAGCCAGATCTCGAATTGCAATAATGCTGCTGTTCAGTCCAGACCGCTCTTGCTGACGGATCGATCATCCTTCTTTCACACAATGCAGTACAATCATTCAGGGTGGAAAACACCTTTTAGATCATCAGGTCCGCCAAACAACGCACCGGCACCGCTAAACCACGTCCCCGAGTATCCTATCGGGTTACAAATGCCTCCGGGGATGGTGGCCCCAGCTCCCTGGGCAGCCCGTTCCGACGCCTGACCCCTCAGCCAGCGCAGACATTTTCCAAATGCCCGCTCTCCGCCCACTCCTTTAAGCAATTTAAAGCCAGGCGAGCGGCACATCTCTGAAGCCGGCCCTGCCCTTCCGCCCTCCGCCTCACTGCGGCCGTGCCAGCGGCGGGCACCGAGCGGCGCCTGGAGCCTACATCCCCCAGCACGCCCCGCGCGGCCCAGCCCTGCCGGGCTCCGCCCTGCCCCGCTCTGCATGCCGGGAGCTGTAGTCTTGCCGCGCAGGGGGCCGGCGGGCACGGGCTGTAGTCGCGGCGGCGCTGCCTGCAAACGGCCTCGGCGCCGCCTGGCAGCCGGGTGAGGGCTCTCTGCCCCCTGCTCTCTGAGCTGTGGCGGAGCGGGGAAGCGTGTGGGGTGATTACAGGCGACCCCGCCTCCCCACACAGTCTTCCCGCCGCCCCAGCGAACCACTCGGGCGGGCTTGCTGCCGCTGGCACAGCCTCAGGGCGCCTGGTTCCTGTATGCATCCCAAAGGCAGCGGTCTGGAACAGTTCTGGGCCGCACCTCCAGTGCCGTGCTCAGTTTGGGGCATCTCGGTACGAGGAGAAGGAGGCGCTGGAGCGGCTGCAGAGAAGAGCAGCTGAGCTGGGTAAGGGATTACAATCATAGAATGGTAAGCGTGGAAGGGACCTCAAGGATCATCCGGTTCCAACCTCCTGCCATAGGTCACNTGTGCCTACCCAGGTTCAGGACCTAGCATTTGGCCACTTGGTTTGGGGTGTAAGACTTAATGACCTGGGACTGTTTAGTTTGAGGAAGAGGAGGCTGAGGGGAGAACTTAATTGCCCTCTACAACTACCTGAAAGGACAATAGAGAAAGGTAGGTGCTGGGCTCTGCTCACAGATTGTTAGAACACAAGGGAACACCCTCAGGCTACTCCAGAGGAGATCCAGGCTAGATGTGGGGATCAATTTTTTTCACAGGCTTTCGAGGGCGGTGGTGGAGTCACTGTCTCAGGGGGGATGTTTAGAGGTAATTTAGATCGTGGTTAGCAATATGGTTAGCAGTGGACTCGGTAGAGTAGGGTTAATGGTTGGACCTGATGATCTCGAGGGACTTTTCCTACCTGAGTGATTCTGTGATTCCATTATTCCAGTTCAGTTAACTCCCACTGACACTGTTTATGTTCTTAAACAAAATTTAAAAGGAACTATTTTCAGGCTGTGTGAATTTGAGGCCATCACACTTCTTGTAAACATTGTGCTCCCAGTTGGCACCAAAGCTAAAGTCTAAAGAAAAAAGTCAACTCATTAACTCATTCCCCTTCAGTCTTTGCAGAGGTAGTTAAAGAGATGTTATGTGGTGTAAGAAAGTTACTCTTCCAGTGTCTCAGAGGATCAGGTAACACTGAGAGTACTATGCTCTTAATTACTTCATGATCACTTCATTTTTAGGGGCTTAAACTGGGATTTACAGCTTCAAGTGCCTGAGCTGGCAACGTATCAAGCAAGCAAAGTTGGAGTTGCTAATAAAGTACCTGAACACAATGCTTCCAGAAATTGCTGCAGCCACTTCAGCAAGTTACTTGCCCTCGAACACTTGGATATTGTGGCCCTGGGCAACCTGCTGTGGGTGCCCTTGCTTTAGCAAGATGATCTCCAGGAGTCTGTGGTGGGTTGGGAACTTCCTCCCCACCCCTGACCAAAATTTACCAGACCAGCTCAGAGAGCTTGGAAATTAAGATGCAGCTCTATTTACAGCCAAGCTAAGCTTACAAGTGTATATGCAGGATGTATTTACAATTATATACAATTTAGAAATACAGAAATCCAATCTTCCCCTCCTGGACAAAGAAAGCCCAGAAGTGTCTGAGGCCACCCTCTCTTCCTCCAGACAGAAAACAACAGCAAAGCTCACCTGTTAGCTGCTCAATCAAGGTTAGTGTGGAGGAAATTAAAGAGGAGTGAAGGAGAAGCAAATAGAACCAGTGCCCAAGAGCAAAGAAGAATGAGATTATTTATACATTGGCTTTTTATGCCTCTTAGCGAACCAATGAATGATACAGACTTTATTTTTCTTCTACAACCAATGTCCTCTTCATTCAGATTCTTTACCAATTTCTCTGATTAGGATATTTCAGTAGGCCTTAAAGCACCACAGGCCCCTTCCAGCCTCCACCCTGCTGGCATTCTGTAATTGTACACCAGGACTGGCTGCTTGAGTCTCAGCTGAGCTATAACTTACCTCACACCATCACGCTCTTACACTGCCAGCAGTGCCCTGTGGAAAACTGAGCTTCCTATAAAGCAAGGCTACATTCTCTGTTCTCTTTCAGAGTAGGTGGTATCCAGCCCTTCTTACTCATTGCTCACCATGGAGAGCACTTGCCTGAGGTGAAAACAACGTGCTGAATTCCTGGCTTTGCCTGGCAAGACCTGAAACTGCTTCTTTGTGTAGTGTGTTCCAACCACCAGCCTGCAGCCCATGCAAGCTGCAGGCACCTAGCATCTTCTGAAGCTGCCTCACTCTGCATTAAGTGTTTCAGAGTAACTGGGAAAAGAATAAAAAACAAACCACTGAAGAAGCTTTTGTAGCCTTGTGGTTTGGATGCTAAGGAGCAGTGGACCTCAGAGTATAGTCTTTGCCTCAAAAAGCAGTTATTTATGCAGTGGAGTTTCATGTAAACTGTATAATCATTCCCCTGGAGCAGAGATTCATGTTCAGGACTAAACTAGGAGAAGGCTCTGTAGCAGCCAAGTGGAGGCCAGGCTATCTCTGCCGTGCAGGTAATTAAAATGATTGAACAGCAGCAGGACTGGGAGGCGTCTCGTGCGTTGTGGGGAGTGCTGAGGCCACAGCTCTCTCCAGGACAATATGTCATTCCAGCCTCAGTCTGGGGGTTCAACAAAAATAATCATGTGAGCTTTTGCTGCCTTCCCAAGGCATGCAGCTGAGGTATCTGCAGAAGAGTGTGTGACATTAATGATCCCAAACAGGGGCCTCTTGCTGAACGCAGCCCTGACTGGCTGTGCTCAGGATGTGCTGCTTCTCCCTCTTGGCATCCTCAGTCTAAGCACATCCATTTTTGCCTGGTGCTGTCTGTTTCCAGCCTGTACAGAACACTGCTTTAGAGAGGAGCAGACTGAAAGATCTTTCTGTACCAATTAGATGCCTGTGGGTGCATTGCTATGAGGTGGAGAGCTGACATAAGAGCTTATTGCCACTGGAAGGTGGAGACCTCACTCTTCCCCTCGCCTGCTTCCTATTGTGTGCTCCCACTGGGTGTTTTACACCAGCTGTCTGTGGTAGGCCTGAATAGGGCAAAATAGGCTTATACATGTCCTGGCTCACCCAGGCATGTTTTTCTGCTCTCCCTCCTTCTGTCTGGGGGAGAAGCAACTGCGGGAAAGAGGACAAAGAACCTGGAGCCACTGAGTCTAAGGATTGTGGTGTGCCCAGACTTGTTTGCATCCTGTGGTATGCAGCTTGTGCCTGCCTCGTGCAAGGAAGGCCTATGCTTTTTCCAGATGTGGGTAAAGCAAGACTATGGCTTCACCTAATATGGTCAAGCTTGGCTAACTGCCATTCTGATTGGCTAATCTATGTCCAAAGGCTCATTAGTCTCAGGCTGTATTGATAAAAAGAGATGAGCAGGTGATGCAACCTGCCCTGCCCTTGTATCTGTGCTCACTGCTGCCTGCTGCTGCCATTGCTTTCTGCTCCTGACAGTGTTCTGCCTCACTGCCTTATTGTATCCTGGAAACTGCCTGCCTTGACTTTATCAGGAACAGGCTCTGAATGCTTCCACATGATCAGCCTGCACAGCCAGCCTGCACATCACAAGACACCCTGCCCACACCTGAAAGTGTCCTGCCAAGATGAGAAGTCCTGGAGATACACAGATTATCCAGAGAGATCATTACCAGGTCAGAGATTGTCTGCCTCCTCTCCCCAGCAGCCTGTGAAGCCATAGGCTTGCATTACCCTTTTAAGGGCAGCACACAACCTTGCAGAAGGCAGGCACAAGCTGAGCCTGTGTACCTTGTTTGCCACAGGATGCAAACAAGTCTGAGCACACCACAGTCCTCAGACTCAGTGGCTCCAGGTTCTTTGTCCTCTTTCCCATGGTTGCTTCTCCCCATAGCAGAGGGAGGGAGAGCAGAAAAACATCTCTGGGCAAGCCAGGACATGGATGAGCCTATTTTGGCCTGCTTAGGCCTACCATGACACTGACTTCTGTAACATTGTCACAGGAGCTCAAGTTCCTAAATATGAGACACCATACAGTAGCTTGTGTGTGGCATTACATTTACTGATGCACCAAGTTTTTCCTGTGAAGAGGACTTGGAGGGTTTCAGTCCTTCTCAGAAACTCTGCTTTCTCATCCTTTTATTCTTTCTTTTCTGGAAGGACTGCTAAAAGGTAGATTAGATAGGAAACTGGAACTCGTGTTCCTGATAATGCTTGGATCCTGAATGTACCAACACACTGTAGGCACTGAGGTGTAGCATTCTATTAGCTGATTGCATGGCTGTTGTAAATTCTTTAGTGTGTCCTGACAATTGCCAGCAGTGGAGATAACAAATCCCTAGTTGTGAATCTGTGTTAATAGAAAGCTCATCGGACTAAGTACCTCAACAGGAGTGTTGTTCATAGAGATACCAATGCCATATCAGCACAGAGCTTAATCACAGTTTGATCAGATTTCTTCTGTGTTTCTAGAGGGGAGGGGAGAAAAGAGCCCTTAATGAAGATACATAAAACTACCCCTATAAATTACCTACCTAACGTTTTAAATAGCTCCTTCAGAGCTTGATCCTCTACCATTACAGTCAATAGATTTTTTTCACCTGTTCATTTAAGCAGGATCAAATTCAAAGCTTTCAAGTCCCACTGTGTCACTTTGGGGAAAATCTCTGCTTATTATAAGACAGTCCTGTAATTTGGTTTCCAGCTGTAAAAGATTACTTCTTTCTTTTTTTCCCTTTGTATGCATTTTATGACAGAAATAAACCGCCGCACAATCACAGTGCAAAACAGAGGTCCCAGGAGCATCTTACAGACACTGGTGGCTCCTCAGGAAATCTTTAACATCTCCAAAGCCACTGTGATTGCTTTGAACTGCTTACTAAAGAGCACTTTCTCACAACTGGTAAATAATGTGATATTTTGAAGCATATTGAAAATGCTGACAGAAGGTCAGCTGCGTACACTCGCTCAGAGGCAGCCTCGTTATGCTGCAATTGAGATACGGTGGAAGTATTACCTCTTTAATAGCCAGTACTTCAGGAAGGGATGACAAGAGCATTTGCTCTCCCAGTATCTGGCTCAAAAAGGATTTTTTTGGTGCTTGTTTTCATTTGTTTACTTATGATCTTTATTGGAAGCCCATCTGGAGGAAAAAACCAAAATCAGAAAAGAGAAAAAGAAAAAAAAAAGAAGAAAGGGGGAAAAAAAAGCAATCAGAAAAAAAAATTCTTTAAAAAAAACAAACCTTCAGCAAAGAAAAGTTCAGGAAAAGCCCTAAAGCAAAGCAGACCACAGTGACAAAGGCCCTGTCCTGCCTTTTCTGGGGCATCAGAGGGCTGAAGAGCTGTTCTGCAGAGCCCTGGCAGTGCAGCGGCTGCCAGGCACCGCGGCTTTCCGAGCTGTGTGTTGGCAGGGCTGGCGCGGGAGCAGGGGCTGCATCAGGCCAGGTAAATCATGCATAAAACTGGCATCTGCAGGAACAGATTGGCCAAATCCAATGGATATCACAGAGCTTGCACAAGGCCACCATGTCCTGACAATGGTTCCTCCCTCCTCTTAGTGCTGGTACTGCTGCTGTACAATTTCCCTCCTCCCTTACCCTACTATGCAGGTCAATGAAAAGAAAGGACAAAGCTAACATCATCTAGACAAGCTTGGCAGTCTCCATTGGTGCCTTTCCCTCAGATCCTTCTCGTTACCTGTGTTTACTGCTGATAACACAGCATGCTGTGCAGTACTTTGCCTTCACCTAGATGCAAAACTCATTTTTGGAAGCCCCTAGCCTTGAAAAGTCGACTTGTTTGTTGAACATTGTTCTAGCAAGCAGCGTACGTAAAGCATATGGATTCGACAGGGAAAATAATCTCCTCTTCCCAATCAGAGGCAATTTGCATATCTTATGTTGCATGACATCTCAGAAAAATGCATTCTGTTCTTCCACTCCCTCGGCAGGATGGGAAGCACGTACAGCATATGAGATTAGCAGTTCCAGACAGGCCTGTCCCGAGGTATATGCATATGCTGGGCTTGGAAAGCAGAGAAACAGAAAGGCTCAGGATATAGAGAGAGAAAAAGAAGAGAGAACACAAAAAAGAAAAAGAAGGAAGAGAAATGATGCAAGAGGTGCATTTATCATTTAGATAGTTCTGAGGATAATCTTTGTCTTGTGGGATGAAACTGCAGAACCAAGGGGTCCAGGCAAGGGCACAACTCAAGTTCAGTCTGTAAACTTTGTCTGTGGTTTATTGGGAGCAGTAAAACACACTGCAGCGGAACCGTGAATAGCCTGTCCCTGGGGAGCACCTCTAATAACCTGGGAGTTTTACTGAAGGGAGGGGAATAAAAAAGAGGATTAACTGGTCAGTCAGTGGCCAAGAAATACATTCTTGGAAGGAAATAGGTTATATTGATATTTAGGTGCAACCTCTCCACTGTTCGTGCTCTGCTTGGGCACATAAACTCTTCCTTCTCTTGCCTCTGCTTTTTGTCAAACCTAACCTATGTATTTCTGCTCTGAAGAGCCAGGTGGCCACAAATGGACTCAGTGGGATTTGAGTTGGTGAGGTGCCCAGCCCCTCTGCAGAGATTTGAGCTCTCTGTCACTTAGAGGTGGTGGCCAGGAGACCCCCTCATGACTCTGCTTTCTTGGCAGAAAGCAAACTCCTATTTCATTTCCAAGAGTTGTTCAGGACTCTTGGCAGGGTTTCACAATGTGAACAGCATCTGTGACTTGCAGCTGACTTCAGAAGTGACCCTGAGGAGCACGGAGGTGGCACACTGCTCCTCCAGATCCCTGTGAGATGCTGCCATGACAGACAGCAGTGGGGACGGCCCCGAAGACCTTCACGTTAGGGGCCTCTAACACACCACTTGCAGCGCTGTGGTTTCCCCTACAGCACTGAGGCTGTTTTCAGGCCATGCAGACTCAAGATGTTGCATGGCAGTCAGGAGCTGAGTGGTCTGGGTGGATTCTCAGTACATTGGATGGACACCACAGTGTGGCTGCTGGGGTAAATGCAGTTACTGCTCTCTGGTAACGAGGTCTGCTCTACTAATGAGGTGCTGGTGTCTGCATGCTTAAACTGGCTCCATAAATGTCCAAGATGGGAAGCTCATCTTCTTGATATAAGGAAAAACTTCCTTAATGCAAGGGTGACAGAGCACTGGAGCAGGCTGCCCAGGAAGGTTGTAGAGTCTCCTGGGGAGAGATTCCAAACTCTGGTGGTTTGGGAGTTTCCCACCCCCCCCCACGATTCACCAGACTAACTTAGCCAGCTGGAAGTTAAGACTGAAGCTGTATTTACAGCAGAGCACAAATTTATAAGCATATATAGACAGATATTTACAACTATATACATATATGTACAAGTTAAAAGTAACACAGAAATTCAGAACCCCTCCAGAACAGCAGAACTGCTCAGGAGGGCTCTGAACTAATTCCCCTCTTTTCCCACCTCCTCCCTTATCTCAGAAGGCTTACATGCAGGGGTGAGAATGATTAGATTGAGTTATACAGATCCAGGCAAAGGAGTTAATGAAGTAGGCAGCAGCCAGCCAGAGACTGACCAACTGCCTATGGCAGGGGGTTGGAACAAGATGATCTTTGAGTTCCCGTCCAACCTTACCATTCTATGATTCTAACTTTGTTATTGTTTCTTGTTTTCATATCCCTAAGCAAAACATGAGTGATATAGACATCACTGTTTTCAGCCAATGATCTAATTTCTCTCATTAAAATACTCCAGTTAGCCTCAAAGCAGCAGACAAACCCTCCTGCATGCAATGCTGTGCAGCCTGCTCTGAGCGACCCTGCTTTAGCAGAGGGTTTGGACTGGACAATCTCCAGAGGCCACTTCCAACCCCTCCTATTCTGTGATTCACCACAGAATTTTCACAACTTATATAACACAGCTGAGAGGTTTTTTTTTCCCATGAGCTTTATTCTTAGAAGTGGTTCAAGACCCTATTCATTAAGTGATACTCGTGGCAGAAAACATTTAGAGCTTTCAGCTGGTCTGTCTCATCCCTCCAGCCCCTAGTGAGCATGGAGGCAGGGGTAGTCTGAGAGAGACACCATCTTTTGCAGCACAGCAATTATTAATGTGATGGACCTTTTGAGGTTGAGCCAGCTTGCCCTGCAGCATAGGTGGAAGGAATTAGCTGCCTAATTGCAAGGAGGAGCATTTAAGAGACAGGGAGCTGGTTTGGGGAGAATAGCTGGAAGGAGAGATGGCAGCAGGGCTGAAGCCAACAGGGAGGCAGGTATGTGGATGGGTTCCTGTGGAAAAGCTGAGAGGACTTGTTTTGGCTTAGGAAAGCTAACAAGAAGCTCTCCTGGTGGGTTTGGACTGTCCTGTAAGGCAGGCTCCCCTCCAAATTGGGCCCACTCGAGGACATTACAGGCAAGGTTGTGGTTCACCTTCATCCTGTCCTTGGCTCCTGGGGGTGCAGCTGGGGCACAGCAGGTTGTTAGGCATCGGCTGCATCCTTGGGTGTCTGGCTGTGCTGGCTCTTTATCCTCTACTTTTTGCCAGAGGTACTTTTAAGAAAGGGAGACTTATGAAGAAGCTGCATCAACTAAGTATGTTTAAATCAAAGTCTCCAAAGGACAGAAATTGTCCTGAGGAAAGGGTTCAGTTTGCCAAGCAATAATGAATTCACCCAAGCAAACCTCTGCAGATACTGCTTCAGTGACGCTTTGTGTTGCCTCCCACTGCTCCTGATGTTACCTTTAAAGATGCTGTATTAAAAAAAAAAGCAACCAACAAACCCAACCTCCCCCTAAAAAACAACTTGCAAAGTGTACACCTACCTGTTCTGTTGTGTTTTTATCCAGCAGAGAAACTGTTTATGGCTGCTTGTTGGTTCCAAAACTGGGTTTGGCTAGATTAATTTAACATGGGGAGTTTGACTGAATGAATTATGGCATAAAGTGCTCACAGCTAAGAAATTTTTGCATTTTATATCTCTGCATCTTGCAGTTATTTCTCCTGAAACTAATGGCTTTGCTATTCTAAACACTAGCAGGCGTCTACAGCCATTTGCAGCCTGTCTAGCTGGACTTGGACTTGGTTCACAGTGACAAGGATAAACTTTGTCTTCTCTGTGGAGCTAGGTGTATGACTCATGCTTCATCATTTTCCAGTGCTCAAAAGTACAGACTGGCTGAGAAAAGTTAATTATTGGCTTCCTCATAGTGCTGGAAGAATGCTTAACCCCTTTAAGAGCCCCTTGAGGTTTTAGATTAATACTTGAAATAAACAGGCATTTGTATCCTTTGAGTAGTGTCACATTTATTTCTTAGTGTTTAGGCACAAAGTTGCCACTCGAAGCACAAATATTTCTAGTTCTCTTTCTTGCTGGTCCATTTAGTTACAGGTCCAGCACTTAGAAAGACCTGCAGCATCTTAGAACTTTGGGCACAGCATTTCTTGCATTCTTTGCTTGGTTCTTGTCTGCTGTGGCACTGCACAGCAGCGGGGGCAGGGATGAAGAAGAGATGGAGAATCTCCAGGATGCCCCTGGTCACACTGGTAGGTCTGCTGCAGGTGTTGGTATCTTCTGACTGCACTCACTAGTTGTATTGCTGTCTTCCAAAATGCAGTAACAGCTAAGCCATGAGACTGAGCAGATTTCAGAGGTTCTGTACCTTCATCAAGTGCAGCTAGGAGGTATTAACTGCTTTTGAAGAGCTGTTCCCTTCAGGTAGCCACCTGGCTCAGGTAAAGGAGGCTGAGCAACATAGGAAATAGAAACCGGCATAATTACTGAGTGATGTTTCCCAAGGGCACACTATAAAAAAGAAATATTATAAGCTTCCCCTGATTTTCAGAAAGTTGCATTTTGCTGGGGCTGTTACTGGCAGGACCAATGTCTGTTTACTGAAAAAATGCCAAATCTGTTGAAAATAGAGAGGTTTTGTGCTGTGAAGTTCACAGTACTGGTAAGGATGGTGTTCTGAGGGGCTTGGCCCTTGCTTAGGATAGCTGCCACTAGTTCTGAGACTCTCCCTGCCATGTTTTTCTTGCTATTTTTGAATTTTAAATGCAATGCTGTGGAGTAGTTTGTGTTGCCAGACCGCATTTGCCGAGTCTGAAGGGGTTGTGTGTATGTTTTGTTTGTAGCTGGAGAGTGGCTGCTTGGTTTGGGACATGTGTGAGGGGAGTTAGCTCCCTAAAAGCATGAGGGGAAACAGAGGCTGCTCCAGATGACAGGCATTTGGGGGACAGAGCCAGAGTTAGAAGCCACCTTTTCCTCAGTCCAGCATGTCCATATTTTCCTCATCACTTGTCAGATGAGTCAGAGCTCTGAAGCTTTCTTTTCCTCTTTACAAAGAAGGAAACCTTGAATAAGACAAAGGTGAAATAATTTAATTTCAGAGTGAGGAGAACTTCCTTTGTGCAGCTCTGTCTCTTATCACAACTCCGTGTCAGCTACTGACACTCAGTCAAAGTGCAACTTTGACACCTATTTAGTTCTGGCACACTGTTTATGAACAGGCAGAAACTCTTCCCTCCAGTGTTTGTGGTTTAGCACCATGAAAATCTCACTCTGTAAACACACGGATAGAACAAACTGAGGCAACAGGCTGCATGGGCTCAGGCAGAGAGGCAGCTCCTGTGTCTCTCTCTGGGAACATCACTGCAATGGCTGCTTGTGACTAAAAGTCAATTGATTAATTGCAGCTCCTCTGACTCTTCAGTGTCTTTCCAGATATAGAGCACCTTAGGGAGGCTAAAAACAGCCACTTCAACTCTGCCTTTCTTTGTCCAGTGCAAGTGTTCCTAGTAGCAACTCCTTGTGTTTTTAAAATCCACATTGATTTCCCCCCNGAGAGTGATCGCTACTGTGAGGTGAGTTGTGCCAAGTGTCCCAACATGTTTTATTCAGTGCTGCCTTTGAAACACCATCACGTGCACCTGCAGGTTGCAAGAGGTGAGTCTTCCTGTCTTGGTTTTCAACTGACTTGACAACAACAAAAAAATGCTTCTTTATTTGTGTCTGCTTTGCAAAATGATTGTACCTGTGTTTATGAGGATGCAGCTTCCTGAGCAGCTGAGGTTAACCTCAGGTGCTGTGTCCACCAGCAGGGTCAAGAATTCTCTGCACTGCCCCAGCTATTTTACATCTTCTTCTCTTGTACCCACTCTTGGCTAGCTTAGGTCACTGATAGAAAGAAATATCACCTGGGTTTTGAGGCATTTGGTTTGGATTGATTTGTCTCAGAGGGCTGCAGCAGCTCTCCTATGAGGACAGGCTGAGAGAGTTGGGGCTCTGCAGCCTGGAGAAGAGAAGGCTTCCAGGAGAGCTTGGAGTGGCCTTCCAGTAACTGAAGGGGGCTACAGGAAGGCTGGGGAGGGACTACTGATGAGGTCTTGCAATGACAGGACAAGGGGCAGTGGGTTTGAACTGGCAGAGGGGAGATTGAAACTGGATGTTAGGAGGAAGTTTTTTACAGTGAGGGTAGTGAGACACTGGCACAGGTTGCCCAGGGAGGTTGTGGCTGCTCCCTCCCTGGAGGTGTTCAGCACCAGGTTGGACGAGGCTTTGAGTGACCTGTACTAGTGGGAGGTGTCCCTGCCTATGGCAGGGGGTTGGAACTGGATGATCCTTGAGGTCCCTTCCAACCTTACCATTCTATGATTCTTGCTGGCTGTGTAGCAGCCTAGAGTGAGGAAAACCTTGACTGTAGCTGTTGGGAAGAGTTGGACTCAGCAATGTGTTCTTCTCTTCCACACCTCCTTTTTCCTAGACTTAATTACCATAACTGTCCATATTGGTATAAACCTGAGAGATTCATGAACTCTTCTTGCTGAGAACAGACCCCTGCAGTACAGAATTTAGCTCCTTGGACTGTTGTGTTTCTTTTATTAGTGCATTTGGGGCATTCCTATTTCTTTGTTCTTTTAGACTTAAGACTTCTTGCTTAGAACCATGAAATGTGGAAAATCTTCCTTGCCACTTGATATGGACAGCTCCTAATGTTATCAGAAGAGACAATTGATTGCATCTGTCACTTCCAAGAGTGCAAGATAAAAGGCAAAAATAGAGGTGGTAAAGAGTAACTTCTTATATCTCAAAAGCTGCAATATAATAGAGTGGTGAGTCAGTTTGAAAGCTGTGTTTAGTGAGGACACTTCTGTCCCACAACACTTCACGGTAATTGTGTTTGGAGAGCTTAGTGCTGAGTCCTTAATGTTGGCACTCAGCTTCTTTGTGTTTTTTTATCATTTAAAGGGTATCTGTCGAACCAGAAACTGTGAAATCTACTGAAGTATTGCACATTCCTTTATCTTTGTGTCAGTGCAGAGAAAACCATGGAGGGAGGAAGGGGAGTGAAACAGTAGGAATTCCACATCAGTATGTTCGAGACCCTCGCCTCAGATGAGTTTCCTAGAAAGATCCACAAGAAGGTAGGTGTGACCTGGGAAGGGTCATTTTATCAGGAGTCTTTCTGAAAATGCATGCAGTGCAGCAAATGGAAAAGCACAGACCTGACTTGGTGACACAGTTGCTTATTTTCAATATTCTACTTGTGCTCTGTGGAGAATAGTTTATTGATCATGTCAAGATAGGCTTGAAATGTCCCCCCAAGGCTACAATTACATGCCAGTAGTGTGCTCAGTGAACCAAGCCTGAATGTTTGACTAGTAACTTGGATGTAAGTGTTAAATGTGCATCTGGAGAAAGTTTTGATTGTCAAACCAACTCGGTGATTCAGAAAATGCTGACTTAGAACAAGTCTGTTTGCAAAGACCTAATTACAGAGTTGTGACAAGCCCAGTACTGAAGCAGAAAGAGCAAGTTAATTAGGGCAGCCAGTTGATGAACTAACTCTTCCAGCAGAAACTTGTGTCTAGCAAAGCAGTGGAGATCCATATACTTCATATTCACTGGCTGTTAGCCAATGGAAATACACAAGCTTTCCTTGACTTAGTAAAGCACAGATTTCATGTTAGAGCTGCATGGTGGAATGGCTTGCTTAAAACCTGGGCCACCTGTTTTTTTCTGCTTTTGACAACTTGAGTCTTTGGGAATGAGCTCAGCTCTGTCAGTTCTGTGTGGAGAATTGATGGCTTGGATACATGCATGAAGCCCTGATACATCTGTAGTGTGTTTGAATTCTGAGTTTCGTGGCTTGTATAAATACAGTGGTCAATAGCCAACTNCCCCCCCCCCCCCCCCCGTTTAATTTCCTTTCATTACCTTGACATGCTGAAAGTAGAGTTGCTTCCCCTCTACCTCACCTTTCTTTCTTGCATTGCTTTCCCCATTTCTAAGAGTCTGGTGCTTTCTCTCCCATTTGTTTCTGAGGTCATAGTTTATCATGGCAATGCATTACTGCTTTTTATTATATTTATTGGAGGCCCTGCAGACTTGGTGTACAATTATAGAGCTGCCCAACAGCAACCTGATATTAAAGCAAAGTAGTTTTCCCCAGTGTGAACCTCTTGTGTGAGAAGTAATCAACTCCAGGCTTAAAGAGAGCATCCAAGGTCTCCTCCTATGGCAATGGTGAGCCTGATGTGTTTTTTGAAGTAGTTTCTCTGTTTCTTTAGGGTTGTTTTTAATCCACATACTAAAAGTCTGTGCAGGCTGGGTCTATTTGGATAGAGGAATCACAAACCCAAGAAATTTTAAGCAAGATGTTAATCTGTCTTCCAGGAGTGCAAAGAGGAGGAGATTTAATAACTGAGATCCCTGCCAGCGTTGTGGGAGAGTGATCGCTACTGTGAGGTGAGTTGTGCCAAGTGTCCCAACATGTTTTATTCAGTGCTGCCTTTGAAACACCATCACGTGCACCTGCAGGTTGCAAGAGGTGAGTCTTCCTGTCTTGGTTTTCAACTGACTTGACAACAACAAAAAAATGCTTCTTTATTTGTGTCTGCTTTGCAAAATGATTGTACCTGTGTTTATGAGGATGCAGCTTCCTGAGCAGCTGANGGCAGTGATCATCCTGCTGTACTTCACACTGGTGAGGCTGCACTTCAAGTGCTGGCTTCAGTTTTGGGCCCCTTACTACAAGAAGGACATTGAGGTGCTAGAGCATGCCCAAAGAAGAGAGCTGTGAAGGGTCTAGAGCACAAGTTTCCTGAGGAGTGGCTGAGGGAACCGAGGCTCTATACATGCTCTCCAAGAAGGGNTGGTCTCTTCTCCCAAGGAACAACTGATAGGAAAATAGGAAATGGCCTCAAGTCATGCCAGGGGAGGTTTAAGTTGGACATCAGAGAGAATTTCTTCACAGGTTCTAGGTTTTCAAGCTCAGGAACAGGCTGCTCAGGGAAGCGGAGTCACCATCCCTGAAGAGATTTAAATGATGCTGAGGGATGTGGTTTGGTGGTGGACTTGGAAGCTCTGGAAGCTTGGACTTGATCTTAACTGTTCCAACCAAAGTGACTCTGTGATTCTACTTAGGCTAAACAGAAGTTGAAAGCTTGAGTGCCAGATTCAAAACAGGAAGGTCTTTTGTGCTTAACCTTGGAGTAAGTGTATAAAGTGAGACTTGCTTCACTCCCCATTTGCATCCTTCTATGTCTTTGTTGTTGTGTTTTTGGAAGTAGTGTATCTTCCTTTATCCAAGCCTTCTTAAGGTGTCCTCACCTTATTTTGGAGTGTTCAGGTCCTTTGATATTAAGAGGCAAAATATCTGAGGCCAGTTTGTAGCTATAGGACTTGTAAGAGATCCCTCTCAATGTAAGGATGCTTCAGGAGCTGGTCTCTTGTACATGGGAATAGAAGCAGCACTTCCCAGTGACCAGTGCATGACTGTTTGCACCCAGCAGCAGCAAGGGATTGGGGAAAGTGCTTGAACTCTGAGATTCCCAAGGGCCTTCTGGAAGCACTTTCAGTTCCAGAGTTAATTACTGGCAAACCTGCCACATAGCCACCCTTGTAGAGCCATAAATAATTGATGTAATCTGCTTAGAGAAATTGTTTTGAGGGATTTGTCAGGGTTAACTGTAGAGTTTTGTTCTCAGCTCTTGTGCGTTCTTAGTTGCTGCAGGCATTTTTTTTTTCCTTGCTGCAGAATTTTTGGGTGAAATAGAATCATAGAATGGTTTAAGTTGGAAGGGACCTCAAGCATCATCCAGTTCCAACCCCCCTGCCATAGGCAGGGACAACTCCCACTAGAACAGGTTGCTCAAGGCCTCATCCAAGCTGGTCCTGAACACCTTCAGGGAGGCTGTGGATGACAGAAGCATAGAATGTGATCACATTCTGTGCTTCTGTGCTCCGCAACCTCCCTGGGCAACCTGTGCCAGTGTCTCACCACCCTCACTGGAAAGAGCTTCTTCCTAACATCCGGTTTCGGTCTCCCCTCTGCTAGTCCAAACCCATTCCTCCTGTCACAACCAGACGTTGTCAGCTCTGCTACCCTAGCCCTCCTGTAGCCTCCTTCAGATCCTGGAAGGCCACTCCAAGGTCTCCTGGAAGCCTTCTCTTCTGCAGGCTGCAGAGCCCCAACTCTCTCAGCCTGTCCTCAGAGCAGAGCTGCTGTAGTCCTCTGAGCGTCTTTGTGGCCTCCTCTGGACTCAGTCCAAATGATTCAGCTCAGGTATCACCGCCAAGGTGCTCTGTGAGGCTGGACCAGTCATCTGCTGAAATGTTTGAGATGCATGTGCTGGAGTTTATCAGTGCATGCAGTTACTGGGAAGCACAGCCTGTGTTCACCAGTGCTGCCTTGGTGTAGAGAGAGAGTAGTTGAAGCAGAATATGTCTGATGAAGGCTTTGGAGGGAAAAGCTGTAGTTTGTTAGCAGTAGGATATGTTGAGGTGTTGTGAGGAGTGAGCTAACCTGGGCCTCAGCTTTGTGGTGACAGCTTTCACTGGGTGACAGGAAGTGGCTGGAGTAAGCAGATGGCTCTGTCACTGTCCCCTCTGGAGCTGACTCTAGAACCATTGTACTGAAGAGCAGTTACAGCACTTCTCAGGGTTTTGTTGTCCAGCACTCACAACACTGAGTTGATGCAAGTGCAGACCATGCCTATGTATTTTCATACTGCATTTCATGCAAGAGGAGGGAGAGACAACACTGGACACAGCATCAAGCAGGCAAATACAGCAGAACTGAGGAAATATGAAGTAGCTTTGCTAGCTGCCTGCCTAACAGATGTACAGCCTTGTGCACTGAGCTGGTGCCTGAGCACTTGTGTGATTTATTTCTTGTGGAATGGTTTATGAGTGAAAGTTTTCATGAGCTGCTCTTAAAATCTTTTCCATCTTTTCCTTGGTGTAACATTAAGGTAATATCCTCAGAGCACAGAATCACCTGGGTCGAGGCAATCCCAAGCACCAAGATAGGCTGGGCAGGGACTGGCTGGAGAGCAGCCCTGAGGGACTTGGGGGTGCTGCTGGAGGAGAAGCTCAATGTGAGCTGTCAGCGTGCTCTGGCAGCCCAGAGAGCAACCAGAGCCTGAGCTGCAGCAAGAGCAGTGTGGGCAGCAGGGTGAGGGAAGTGATCCTGCCCCTCTGCTCCTCACTGCTGAGACCCCACCTGGAGTACTGCATCCAGTTCTGGAGCCCCTGGGACAAGAGGGATGTGGAGGTGCTGGAAGGTGTCCAGAGAAGGGCCACGAGGATGCTCAGAGGGCTGGAGCTGCTCTGCTGTGAGGAGAGACTGAGGCAGTTGGGGCTGTGCAGTCTGGAGAGGAGAAGGCTCCCAGGTGACCTTCTTGTGGCCTTTCAGTATCTGAAGGGGGCTACAAGAAAGCTGGGGAGGGACTTTTTATGCTGTCAGGGAGTGATAAAAGTGGTGGGAATGGAACCAAGCTAGAAATGGGGAGATTCAGCCTGGATGTTAGGAAGAAGTTGTTGAGCATGGGGGTGGTGAGAACCTGGCAGGGGTTGCCCAGGGAGGTGGTGGAAGCCTCATTCCTGGAGGTGTTTAAGGCCAGGCTGGATGAGGCTGTGGCCAGCCTGATCTAGTGTGAGGTGTCCCTGCCCATGACAGGGGGGTTGGAACTGGCTGATCCTTGTGGTCCCTTCCAGCCCTGACTGATTCTATGATTTAGGTAGGAAAAGACTTTCAATCTCATCAACTCCAAAAGCCCTGTGGTACCTTGGACATATGACTAGGCAAAGAATACAGCCACCAAGGAGAGAGGTGTTCAGTGAAGGCTGTGACAAATGCTTCTGCAGGTTTGCAAAGTGCTGCTTCCAACTGGGTCAGCCCATTAGGACTAGGAGCTCCAAAACAACCCCCAAGCTTTGACTTCTCAGGAAACAAACCCCTGAACTGAATTCAATTATTCAATATGCATCATGTGCTTATTTGGGCAGGCAAAACTATGTGCATAAAGATAATGTAACAATTTGTAGGCCATGCTTGTATGACTGCTTTTAGGATGTTGTCAGATATTTTCCCTTGCTGTACCAGTTAACCTGCTGTGCTTTTGATGAGTTTATCCCAATAATTCAGATACATGGCTATAAAAATGAGTGTAGACACCTTCACTGCTGTGTGTTTCCCATTCAGGTAGCTATTAGAAACTTGGAGTTGGTTCAGTGCTTTTGTGAACCCCCCAAATATTATCGTTATTATCAACTTGTCTGTGGCTCCTATGGCTTACATCCAGCATTGCACAAGCACTCAGCAAAGCTCCCTCCAAAATCTTGCTACTTGTCCAAAGTGCTTCAGAGCTGATGAATTATGAGGAGTTTTGAAGGGAAATGATGAAGTACTTCTACAGGTATTTCTAAAGTGTTCCTCCCAGGAGTAAAAGGCAGCATGAAGGTGCTTGTTTGAATGATCTGAGTGATGGAAACCAGTGTTGTGGAGCAGATGGGGAGAGACTGAGCCTCTTGATATGGTGGGAGGGATGCTAGAGCAGATGTTATTTTGTTAAGGGCTGTGAAAGTAGATAAACAGCCTGTTTGATGCTTTTAGAGAGGGATGCATAGAAGGAACAGTGTTGTTGGCATGATGGGTTAATAAAATTCATGGTGATTGTAGATCAGCAGAGCAGGATTGCTTTTGTGGCAGCTGCAGGAAGGCAGTGCTGCACCTTCAGCCCAAGAGCTAGGAATGTGGCCTTGGGGCAAGAGGAAAAGTCTCATCCCCAAAATACCTTGTGGCTTAGTTCTGCAGAACTTAAATTTAAGGTTATCTGTAGCTGGTTTATTTTTATCTTCCCAAACCTTTTGAGGATTAAGTTCTGAAGTGTCTAAACACGTGGAATGGGCTCTCTGCCTCTGTATGCCACTCGTGATGCCACTGCAGCTCCTCTCTCTGCCAAGCATCCCTGCCACTTGTAATCACAGAATCTTGGAGGTTGGGAGGGACCTCCAGAGATGGAATCCAACCTCCCTGCCAAGGTTATGCTTCATGAATCACCTTTTTCATCTTTAAAACTTTTAAAACAGTTTCCTGATGCTGTTAGTGACCAGAGACCGTAATCAGCAGAGTGAATCACCCACTAAGTGGTGAGTGTGACACTTGGCCTGCCTTGGGTTGGGAAGCAGTGCTGTGAAGTCATCTCTTCTGCATGATGGACAGCCATTCAGAGACTCGCATTTGTCACCTGCCTGGGGTGTTTCTAAGGACTCTGCTGTTACAATTGAGAGGTGATGGCTTGTGTTGTGAACATGCAGAGCAGCTCCTCAATAAGTCAGGAAACTGGTGCCACTAAAACATGCTGGAAATGAGGAGTCAGGAACAGCAGTGCTGGCTGATGTGAGAGGAAGGACTGTGGCTGTAACCCAGTTTGGATAGCAAACTTGAGATACTTGAACGTGTCCAGAGAAGGGCAACGAGGCTGGTGAGAGGCCTCGAGCACAAGCCCTATGAGGAGAGGCTGAGGGAGCTGGGATTGTTTAGCCTGGGGAAGAGGAGGCTC
The DNA here is from genome assembly GCA_013399055.1 of Ramphastos sulfuratus. Taxonomy (NCBI): domain Eukaryota; kingdom Metazoa; phylum Chordata; class Aves; order Piciformes; family Ramphastidae; genus Ramphastos; species Ramphastos sulfuratus. The sequence goes on along the minus strand of WBNM01033135.1, from coordinate 47,765 downwards.
AGGGGAGACCTTATTGCTGTCTACAACTACCTGAAGGGTGGTTGTGGCCAGCAGGAGGTTGCTTTCTTCTCTCAGGCAACCAGCACCAGAACAAGAGGACACAGTCTCAAGCTGTGCCAGGGGAAGTTTAGGCTGGAGGTGAGGAGAAAGTTCTTCACTGAGAGAGTCATTCCCCACTGGAATGGGCTGCCCAGGGAGGTGGTGGAGTCACTGCCCCTGGAGGTGTTCAAGGCAGGTTTGGACGTGGCACTTGGTGCCATGGTCTGGTCTTGAGGTCTGTGGTAATGGGTTGGACTTGATGATCTTTGAGGTCTCTTCCAACCTTGGTGATACTGTGATAGTCACTCCCCACCCTTCCTGTAGCCTCCTTCAGATCCTGGAAGGCCACTCCAAGGTCTCCTGGAAGCCTTCTCTTCTCCAGGCTGCAGAGCCCCAACTCTCTCAGCCTGTCCTCACAGCAGAGCTGCTGCAGCCCTCTCAGCATCTTGGTGGCCTCCTCTGGACTGGCTCAAACAGTTCAATGTCCTTCAAGAAGCAGAGTGATTAGTTGGATTATACAGATCCAAGCAGAAGAGAAATGCAGACTCTGACAGACAGAGAGACTCTGTCTTATCTGTTTGTGTCCTTGCTTTGATACATCTCAGTAAACCTATGAGTGAAGCAGACATCACCATTGTTTTCCCTTTCACAGCCTACAATCTAATTTCTCTCATTAAAATATTCCAATTAGCCTCAAACCAGCATGCAAACATTGTGGTGTTTTCTTCAGAGGGCCTTTTAAAGCAGCATGCAAAGATCTCAGAGCAGGGGGTAGAGTTGTTGGGGTGATTCAGTGCTGGTGTGATCTGACAGGAGCTGCAGAAGATACTGCATGCTGGTTCTGTATGGGAAGAAAGGATATTTGCCCAATCGCTAGAGCATAAACCATGGAATCACAGAATGGGTTGGGTTGCAAGGGACCTGAAGGATCATCTAGTTCCAACCCCCTGCCATGGCACGGACACCTCTCAGCTAGACTTGGCTTCTCAAGGCCTCATCCAACCTGGCCTTGAACACCTCCAGGGAGGAGACAGCCACAACGTCCCTGGGCTACCTTCTCCATTGTTTCACCATAGAATCAAACCTGGGAATTAACCAGGTTGTAAGAGACCTCCAAGCTCATCCAGTCCAACCTAGCACTCAGCCTTAGCCAATCAACCAGACCATGGCACTACGTGCCCCATTCAGGCTTTGCTTGAATGCTGCCTCCCCCTCCCTGGGCAGCCCATTCCAATGCCAATCACTCTCTCTGGCAAGAACTTCCTCCTAACATCCAGCCTAGACCTCCTCTGGCACAGCTTGAGGCTGTGTCCCCTTGTTCTGTTGCTGGGTGCCTGGCAGCAGAGCCCAACCCCAGCTGGCCACAACCTCCCTTCAGGTAGCTGCAGAGAGCAATGAGGTCTGCTCTGAGCCTCCTCTTGTGCAGGCTGCACACCCCCAGCTCCCTCAGCCTCTCCTCATAGGGTTTGTACTCTCATTGTAAAGTATTTCCTCCTAGTCTCTGGTCTAAAGTTTGTGGTGTGAAGTTGGGGAAGGCTTTTCCACAAATTTTCTCCCTGTTCTCATGTGGCCTCAAACTTGCCTCCATGGAGGAAATGAAGGTATCTGACATTATTTGAAGGTGACTTAGTTACTGTTTTTAGATACTTCTGGAACATTCTGGAGATACTCTTGGAAGGTGAAAATTTGGCAGGGATTAGCAGTTTACAATTGGTGTTTTCCAGAGTGGTGTGAACTGAGCAGCTCAGACCCATCATGCATTTTGAATATCTAAGCATGATGTGGGGCACCCCCATGTGCATTTGATTTTCCTTATATTTCCTAAAGATAGTGTCAGTACAGGAATGCTGTGGGGGTAGCAATCCAAGGGTGGCTCTCTGGGAAGAGGATGCTTTGATATCTTAGCTAATTCTATCTGTTTCCAAACAGTATTTAACAACTAGTTATCTAAGCTGGCTGATTTGCAAGAGATAAAAGGCAACACTTAGCATCTAAATGAAATGCTTACAAAAACAACAGCAAAAAATAACTCCAGCAGTAAATGAGTCCCAGGCACTATCTTCCTTTACAGCAAGATTAGGAAAATATTGGTTTAATGAAAAAGCACAACTGGAGTGCTCCAGAGGACCCTCGCTTAAAATCGATGTTGTCTGTCTGTAACCCCCACTGACACTTGAGCTGCAAACGTTTCTCCAAGTGAGTAAGGAGCTGATTAACAGTGCAGGTTTATAGAGACAAACTCATGTCAATTAAGCCCCAGGAGGGACCATCAATTAGTGTCAGTCAGGAAAGCCTTTTACCACTTGCATTAACATAATGAAAAATGGTGCTCAGTCATTCAAGGTTCAAGAAACTTCTGCCGTCCAAAAACCTGTTGTTTTGCAACAAAAATCCTGAGTTTTGCAAAGCAGAGGAAGCCAATTCCTCATATGTCTGTTTTTGTTGAGCTATTGTTTCCCTAAATGCTTTTTCATTTTTATTAATGGCTCGAGACAACACTTAAGAAACCTTCCCCATGTTGTTTTTTGTTTGGTTTTTCACTCGGCCTGCAAGGTATAATGAGGTTGTGGAAGTCACTGTGCTGACAGGATTACAGCAAATAACCTGGCAAGATGAAAAAAGGGAGCAATTAGACCAAACCCTTAGCTCCTGCATTTAACTGGGCTACAAGTCAACGTTTTGATGTATAAACAATAAATATTAAGCAAAAAAAAAACCCCACAAACAGAAACAAACAAACCAAACCAAACAACACACACAAAAAACCCAACACAAAACCCCACAAACAAAACACCCAAACAGTGCTTCCTTGGGCATCCTCCTGGTTTGTAGCTCTTGCAGTTACCTCGAGTAATGCTGAGAAATCACTTTGAGATAGAGAGAGCTTTGTGAAGGAGTTTGTTCTGTGCAATGAGTCCAGCTAAGTGTTGCAAAGCTTCCATTTGAGGAGCCTGTGATGTGTTTTTAATTTATGTGCCATGCTGTGAGACGTGGCTGTCAAACTCAGCTGCTCCCCTGCAAATCACATGCACTAGGGGATTGCTTTAAAAATTCTGATGATTGCCAACCAGACAGTGAGGATGAATTTGAGAGTTCTTTCCATACAGCAATGTGCTATGAAAGTAGTCCCCTGGTGACACTGAGGAGAGGTGAGAAGTGCAGGAGGCACAAGGACCTTTCAAAGTTCTTGGAAATGGAAATTCCACTTTTTCAAGTGTTAGTTTTTGCTTGACACTGGCATTGTTTACTCTTGGAAGGTATTGTGCTGTGAGAGGGGCACTATTCTTCTTTGAAAGCTCCTTGCCACGACCTGGGAGCAGTAGGACTCTGTTCAGATCTACCTTCTCCTCCTCTGGAGGTTCCTGAGCTTTGTGACTAACGCAGGCCCCCTCCAGAAATCCAGCTCCATGCAAGCATTACTGATCACCACCTTCCAGCAAGCAGCTCTGGGGTGCCTGATCTATCTGCAGCACTGCACTAGGTGAAAAACTTTATTGTTCTGTGGTGCCTGTCTTTTTTTTTTCCTTCAAAAAAGCCTTTTTTGTTCCAAAGGCAGCCTTGAAGGCATGTATCACTGTGTAGCAGCTTGCTGAGGCTACAAGGATTTTCTCTTTTGCCAGGCAGATATGATGTTTGCAGCTACTTTGGGGAGACTTTATTTTTAGAGTATCTATCATGGTATTGAACTGTGTTGCATTCAAAATATTTGCCTTATGTATATTGCATTCTGTCCTGCAGCCTGTGGCTAAGACACATATTAGTAAGTGTATTGCTATTGATTTTCCTCTGTCCTCTTTTTTTTACCATTGTGCATGTGAAGTTGAAATATTTGTTTGTAATCTGTCCCTTACAGTGATCTGTTTGGGACTTCTGAGCTTTGTGAGGACTGATTGTGCTGTTNTTCTATGATTCTATGTAACTCAGATTTAGCTCTTTTGTACCAGATCATCACACCCCACCAGTTCCTGCACTTTGCAGCTCAAAGTCACAAACAACAACAACAAAAAAACCCCAAACAAAAAAAAAAAAAAAAACAAAAAAAAAACCCACAAACCCAAAAAAATCTCTCTCCTCCACACCTCATAGAATGGTAAGGTTGGAAGGGACCTCAAAGATCATCTAATTCCAACCCCCCATAGGCAGGGACACCTCCCACTAGTACATGAGCCAGTGCAAGGCAGAAAGTGGTCACCATGTATGTTGTATCCTCTTAGTTCCTGGCCCCAGACTGGAATCCAGAAATCCCAACTCAAAGAATCACAGAATACCTCTGGTTGAAAGGGACCTTTAAAGGTTATCTGGTCCAGCTCCCCTGCACTAAGGTGGGTTGAAGAAGGTCCCCTGCAAAGCCAAGAGGAGAGAGTTTCTAAGCAGCCCCAAAACACTTCCATGAAAGGAAGGCTCCTCAGCAGGAGATGGTAAGCAGATTTTGACCTGGGTATCTGCTGTTCTGTAACATCCACACCAAGCTAATGCCTGTCTTCTGTGGTCCTTAGTGCTTCCATACAGTCTTTGAATGGCTCAGGTGGGAAGGAAGCTCAAAGCTCATCTGCTCCACCCTCCCCACCATGCCCAGGGACACCTCTCAGCCACACTCAGCTGCTCAAGGCCTCATCCAGCCTGGCCTGCAACACTCCCAGCAAGGAGGCAGCCACAGCCTCCCTGGGCAGCCTGTGCCAGACTCTCACCACCCTCACACTCAGCAACTTCTCCCTAAGCTGCAGTCTCACTCTGCTCTCAACTTGCAGCCATGTAAGCACAGTAATAATGTGACACTCCTAAAAATGTTAACAAATGTAGTGTTTTCTGCACAGCTGTTCCACTCTGAAGGTTATTAAGTATTGTGCAGCTATCATCAAAACATTTTTTAATTAGCTGCTTCAGCTCTGTATTTAATTACAAGCACTTAGCCACAGGGAATGTTTACATCTTGTAACCTCTGCATGAAAGAATCCACAAGCAGTAACATGGCACAACAATCTACTTTTGTGTGAAATGACATGAAAGGCAACAAGGTTTTTCACATCAAGAGCTGCCTTCATGTCAGACATCACAAAGCCAGACCTGAAGAAACACCACTCAAGAACCTCTAATTGAGGTGCCCAAGCTCCATACCTGAATGAACTGAAGCATATTTTTTTATGGCAAGAAGTTTCAGGAAATCATAGGCAGTAGCAGAGAGACATTGAGGGTCCTGCTTATTGCTGCATAATAATTCACCTAGGAATGTAAAATGCATATTTCTTGCATTTATTGAGCACTCCCCCCTCCCTCCCCACTATTGTATGGTGCATGAAGACCCTTTAATTTCTGTGGTTCAGAAACCAAACAGTTCAAAGAATCAGAGGGAGAATCAGAATTGTTTGGGTTGGAAAAGACCTCAAAGATTATCAAGTCCAACCACTGACCCAACACCACCATGGACACTAAACTGTCCCAGAGTTCCATGTCTACTTGTTTTGTGAACACCCCCACCCCTGAGAGGGGATCTGATCAGTGTCTATACACAGCTGAGGGGTAGGTGTCAGGGNTCCCTCCCCAGCCTTCTTGTAGCCCCCTTCAGATACTGGAAGGCTACTATAAGGTCTTTATGTTCCTGTGTACCCTGCCCTTGGTGATGCTGCTCTGGCAGGGGGGTTGGACTGGATGAGCTCTGGAGATCCCTTCCAACCCCTGACATTGTGATGATATAGGGGTGTGAAATCTCTTGCCTAGGCTGCTGAGCTGAGGGTGTTCTCATTTTGTGCATGGCTTGGGATCTGCAGTGTGGTACTGGGGTCATTACTTCCAATTCAGAGAGCCCAAGTGAGAAAGCAAATGTGGAAAGCTTTCACTTTGGGTTGTGTTTCCCCAAAGGCAGCATTCAGGGGGCACGTGTCTTGCACAGGAGTGGCAGGAACAGGAGGAAAAGCACTTGAGCAGAAGTGATTTCTCATCCCCAGAAGGCATTTTCACCTAGCCTGACAGCTATTACAGAGTCTCTCTGAAGCTGCAGAAACAAGGAATCTTCTCAACACTTCTTTGTCTTTTCGAAAGCTTCAGGTCTCTGCTTCCCTGAAGCACCAAGCCTGGAAGCTGTATGGTGGTGGACATGTTCTCATTACTCCCCTGGACCCTGTGTCAGGGTGGGTTTCTTCAACACAGAGTTCATGACACCTTAACTCCTGGGCTCTCTTTCCAAGGGAAGAACATGCCCTCAGATTCTGTCTCCATGTGGGTTTTGCAGGGCTGCTGGGGGAAGATGCGTTGCCAGTGTGCATTAGGTGCCTTGGTACACTCTGGCCCCAGATGAATCCAACCTGGTCCTGAACACTTCCAGGGAGGTTGTGGAGCACAGAATCACCCAGCATGATCTTTGATCACATTCTGTGCTCCACAACTTCCCTGGGCAACCTGTGCCAGTGTCTCACCACCCTCACTGCAAACAACTTCTTCCTCACATTCAGTTTCAATCTCCCTTCTGCCACCTCAAACCCATTCCTCCTCTTCCTCCTGTCATTACAAGACCTTGTCACTAGTCCCTCCCCAGCCCTCCTGTAGCCCCCTTCAGATTGTGGAAGCAGTTGGGTGGCTCTTCCTGCATGCCAGTGACAGCAGAGGACATCATTTCAAGCACTTAGAAAGTCATGAGCCAATTTCATTACACTTGCTTCATTTGAGATGTCTTTCAGTACCACTTGGACTTGTTGGTGCCCTGAGGTGTTGGCTTTGGCAGTAGTTTATTCAGGTAGAAAGTGTCCTGAAGTGTAGCTGTTCAATCTGCTGCCATTAGAGGCCACAGCAGAGCTTCTCAAACAATAAATGGGAGCTTTGCTGGACTCCTGTAAAGGAAGTTGTTGCTCATTCTTCAGCACCAGTGCACAACTGTGAGGGTGGTGAGACACTGGCACAGGTCTCCCTCCCTGGAGGTGTTCAAGGCCAGGTTGGACGAGGCCTTGAGTGACCTGTGCTAGTGGGAGGTGTCCCTGCCTATGGCAGGGAGTTGGATGATCCTTGAGGTCCCTTCCAACCTTCCCATTCTATGATTCTACTTTGCTGCCCTTCCTGCAGTGACCAGTGGGCATACTCCACTCCTGGCTCTTTTCTTCCTCTCCTTAGTAGGGAGCCTGTTGGAGGCTTCTTTCTTTGTAGCTGCTGAGAGGTTGTAGGATTTCTTTTAGTTTCCTTTGTGTTTCCTGATGAAGAATACACTTCTGTTTCTGTGGTGTGTAGTAGGTCTCCAAAGTTAGTAATGGTTACAGTTGCTTAGCTCTCTTCCACCTGAGATAATGAATTTAGTGACAAAAGTTAAATACCTGCAGTGAGTCCAACTGCTTTAGACATGAGGCTGTATTTTGGATGGCATTGCTGGTTTCTGCTACCTGAAGTACATGAAACACATTGAACTCTGCTCTCTTAGGTCACAAAACTACCTCACCAAGTTCATCTTCTCCTGAGCAGCTCCCCAGGAGCCAGCAGTGCCCTCATGCAGCCCAGCAGGCAACAGTGTGTCCTGGGCTGCAGCCAGGGCAGTGTGGGCAGCAGGGCAAGAGAGGGGATTCTGCCCCTTGGCTCTGCTCTGCTCAGACCTCACCTCCAATCCTGCTTCCAGTGCTGCTGTCCCCAGCAGGAGGAGGACACAGAGCTGTGGAGGGAGGCCAGAGGAGACCACAAAGATGCTGTAAGGGCTGGAGCAGCTCTGCTGTGACCACAGGCTGAGGGAGCTGGGGGGGTGCAGCCTGCAGAGGAGAAGGCTCCAGGGGCACCTCAGAGCTGCCTGCCAGTGCCTGAAGGGATCCTGCAGGGAGGCTGCAGAGGGACTTGTGCTGAGGGGGTCTGAGACAGGCCAAGGGGCAATGGTTTGGAGCTGAGGCAGAGCAGGGTGAGAGTGGAGCTGAGGAAGAAGTTGCTGAGTGTGAGGGTGGTGAGAGTGTGGCACAGGGTGCCCAGGGAGGCTGTGGCTGCCTCCTTGCTGGGGGTGTTGCAGGCCAGGCTGGATGAGGCCTTGAGCAGCTGAGTGTGGCTGAGAGGTGTCCCTGGGCATGGTGGGTGGGTGGAGGGGATGAGCTCTGAGCTCCCTTCCAACCCGAACCATTCTGTGTCTTTTAGGCTGTGACTGTGTTTGTATGTATTTTCTGTATGGAGAATTGTTTTATGACCTCTTTGAGCACAAGCACTGAGATCTGATCATGAGGCTGACTTCCCTCTGCAGTGGCTGATAGGACTCTCCATTAACTAATGTCAGGGTGTAAATATTTGCTCCTCCTTTATGTGCCGTTTGCACCTTGGGGTACTTGTTATATTTGTTTGAGTGAATACATGGCAGAAGCCCTCTGTCTGCTCCATTTTCCAGGTTATATCCAGCATCAGTTGCCATTTTTTTCTTCCCTGTTTTTCACTTTATTCCTGCTTTCTCTCCCTTGCCTTTGAGCTCCACTGGAGAACACCATGAATCGAGCAGTGTTGAGTGTACAGAGCTGACTGCTGGATAATTACCTGTGAGCAGAGCAGGTCTGCTGTAGGTGGAGCCTGTGTTTCTTCTTTAGGTGGCAGGAGTTTTGTCTGTTTTCATTTTCACTGGTGGAAGTGGCCAGATGGGACATAAGATGGATGAAAACTGAGCTCCTTTTCCTCAGCCACTAAGTGGAGTGGGTTTTGCGCCTGACACAAACCTAACTTTTCTTCTGCACCTCAAATGAGGAGGGAAGCTCCATATGCTCAGTGCAGAGCTTCATTACACTGTGCTAATAGCTGTTGTCAGGGGGGTCTGATGGACAGCACCAGCTACCTGAGGTGTGATGGAGAGGAGAGGTGACTGACTCTGCCTGGGAAGGTGGAGTTTCCTGAGACAGCTCAGAAAAGTGAGGTACAGAGACTCAGCATTGGCCTTGAGTGCTGCTAGGGAGCAAGATTCAATTTAACACAATTAAGTGCCCTTCAAATAGAGTAAAAGCCAATAAAGTGATTAAAAACAGTGGTGTGAAAGTTTCTCCATGGACTCCTTGACAGAGTGTGGATTTGACAGCCTGTGTGTTTGGATGCAGCTGTGTCATAATTCTTGTTGAGTGAACTTCAACCAAAAGTAGGCAGGAAGTCTTTCCACTAGTTTGATTAGTTTGATTTCCAGTTAAAAAAAAAACAACAACTTTTTTTGCCTTCTCATTTTCTTTTTCCATTTTCTAAACCTCTAAACTCCCCCTCCCAGACCCTCAAAAGCCTTTGCCAAAACAGTGTTTCAAGGAAGCTGAAATACTTTTACAAAAACATTGCCCTTTGATGTGTACTGAGGATTTAGTCAGAACTCTCAGTGACTGATCATTTCATCGTGCTTAAAGAGACACTTTAGGATCATAGAATCAACCAGGTTGGAAGAGAGCTCCAAGCTCACCCAGCCCAACCTAGCACCCAGCCCTAGCCAAGCAACCAGACCATGGCACTAAGTGCCCCATCCAGGCTTTGCTTCAACACCTTCAGGGATGGGCACTCCACCACCTCCCTGGGCAGCCCATTCCAATGCCAATCACTCTCTCTGGCGAGAACTTCCTCCTAACATCCAGCCTAGACCTGCCCTGGCACAGCTTGAGACTGTGTCCCCTTGTTCTGTTGCTGTTTGCCTGGCAGAAGAGACCAACCCCACCTGGCTACAACCTCTCTTTACATCCTTTACACCCATACTGTTCCAGCCCTGCACCAAACTTTGCTGCCTAATCAGGTCTCCATGAGAAGAGTCACCTGCTTAGCCTATTGCCAGGGATGAAGAATTGAGAAAAGAGTTTATCCTTAAAGCACAAGGAAGAAGAGAAGGCTTCAAGGAGACCTTAAAGTAGCCTTCCAATATCTGAAGGGAGCTACAGGAAGGCTGGGGAGGGACTATTGACAAGGTATTGCAATGCCAGGACAAGGGGCAATGGGTTTGAACTGGCAGAGGGGAGATTGAAACTGAATGTTAGGAGGAAGTTGTTTGCAGTGAGGGTGGTGAGACACTGGCACAGGTTGCCCAGGGAGGTTGTGGCTGCTCCCTCCCTGGAGGTGTTCAAGGCCAGGCTGGATACGACCTTGAGTGACCTGTACTAGTGGGAGGTGTCCCTGCCTATGGCAAAGGGTTGAAACTAGAGGATCCTTGTGGTCCTTTCCAACCTTACCATTCTGTGAATCTATGAATCACCAAGAAGTGGTACTCCTGCACTGCAGAGGAGAGCTGGCTGGGAAGCTGCTCCCTGCTGTCTCCTGAGGTGCAGGCACTCCTGGTTCCTCAGCTAGTTTGCAGTCTGCTCCTGCTGCAGGGAGCTGCTTGTGAGCTCTTAGTTTCTCCTTTGCAATAATTGTGAATGAATCCCTCAGGCTCCAGCACCCTTCACCCCACTGTCCCCTAAAAAAGCCATTTGTTGTGATGCTGCCAGCTGGCAAATGCGGCGTGAGCCCTGCGTGCCCTGCCGCATCCTGCTGGCTGCGGGCACGGCCGCGGCTGCCTCCGCACCCTGCTGAAAGAGGAGAGGGAGGGGGAGCTGAGCACAGTGTTTAAAACACCTGCCTCGCCCATTTCTTCACCAGGGCAGGCTCTGCTGTGTGGCTGTCTTCTCTGGAGGTGTTGGGGAGCTGTTGAATTCTGAGCAGCCAGCTTGAGAGCCCAGGCACAGCATTTCTTGGTTGCAGAAGGGATTTTTCCAGCAGAGCAGACCCCCTGTTTGTACTCATCTGGCTGTGCCCAGTCACCTGCAACAATGCTGAGAATCATAGGATGTCAGGGGCTGGAAGGGACCTGGAAAGCTCACCTGGTCCAGCCCCCCTGCTAGAGCAGGAGCACCCAGAGCAGATCACACAGGAACGCATCCAGATGGTTCTTGAATATCTCCAGAGAGGGAGATTCCACAACTCCCCTGGGCAGCCTGTGCCAGTGCTCTGTCACCCTCACAGGGGAAAAATTCTTCCTCTAGCAGCTGAATACACTGGACTCGGTTAGGATGGAGTCTAAAACTAGCATGAACCAGCACAGCAGCTGCTGCAGCCACTGCTGACAGGAGTGAAGGTGAACTCGGACTAGTAGGGAAGAAATTCAGGCAGGTCACTGCTGCTGACAGGGGTGGATTTGGGATATGTTTGTGGTGAGGAGAGGAATCCTACAGGAAGGCTGCAGAAGGACATTTCTTGAGGGTATCTAGAGAAAGGCCAAGGGAAAATGGTTTGAAGCTGAGGCAGAGCAGGGTTAGTCTGAAGCTGAGGAAGAAGTTCTTCAGTAGGAGGGTGGTGAGACTGACATAGGCTGCCCAGAGAGGCTGTGAAGTCTCCCTCTCTGGAGATACTCAAGAACCATCTGAATGCATTCCAGTGTGGTCTGCTCTGGACGATCCTGCTCTGGCTCCCTCCTGCATGGAGGTGTTCAAGGCCAGGTTGGACGAGGCCTTGAGTGGCTGAGTCTAGCTCAGAGGTGTCCCTGGGCGTGGTGGGGAGGTTGGAGCTGATGAGCTCTGAGCGTCCTTCCAACCTGAGGCATTCTGTGATTCTAAGTTGTTGCATTTCTGGACAGAAACATATGCAGGTGTTGGGGGAGTCATGCAGAGTGCCCAGTGGTGAGCAGTGTGACAAATCCTATACTGTTGAGGCTTTTAAATTAGCCAAGGTGTAAAAACCAGTTGTAAAGCAGGCAGGCAGTAACTCTGACACTCTTCAGTGGCAGTGAGCATGTGCTGAAGTGTTGATTTGTTGTCCTGGTATGAGCTGGAGCAGAGCTCATTCTGCTCAGTGGTTTTACTTCTCAGCTCGATCTCTTCTCAGTTTACAGCACTTTCTGCACTTAATGGCACACTTCTGCAGACAGGGCCTGCTTCTCCAGGTGATAACACTGATGTTTATGGCTGCTGCCAAGGGTGCTGTGCAGGGAGGCTTATACCTGCTCCCGTGCAGACCAAGATCACTGCTAAATCCTCTGCGCCAGCTTGGGGTGCAGTAAGTCAGAGGTGGCAGCTGCAGAGGGGAGCAAACAGGACAGGACTTTAAAGTGACCAGCAAGAGATTCCATCCACGGATATCATCTTCAGTTGAAAACTGAGGGATCACCAGAGTCAAGGCTGTTCTTCCATGACCAGTGTCCAAAGGGCTCTGTGCAGCCTGCCTTTGATCCCAATCCATGCATTCCAGAATCCAGCTCCTGAATCTGGTTCCTGCCTGCCACCAAATGCAGTCTGGAAATTGCCCCTTTACCTGCCCAGTCTTAGTGGCAATGGTTATGTAATTGCCATCAGAGATTGGGTTTGCTGTTGGGTTTGTTACAATACAGGTATAAACAATGTATAATACCAACATTTAATTGATGGTATTTTCATTAAAGGTGCTTTATTTTTCCAGCCCACAAGTCCCTCTCTCCCTTCCTTCCTTTCTCTTCCCCTTTGGGAAGGAGATCTGTCACTCATTCAGTGCCCACCCCAGCCCTAACCCTTGACATTTGTGTATGCTGCAGAACAAGCAAGGGATTTTGGGGCACTCCTCTCTAGACACCTCAGGTGAGCCTAAAGAATCTATATTTCAAAAGGGCAGGAGCAGCCACCAGCCATCCTTGTGGCAGCTGTACAACAAAGAGCTCCCTGGGGCAATTCCACTGACACAAACCTCTCTGGTTACTGCCTCAGCACCAGCACCACCTGCTGTGTTTGAAGTGACTGGGAAATGGCCTTAAGTTGTGCCATGGGGGGTTTAGGTTAGACATTAGGAACTTTATTACTGCAAGAGTGATCAGGGATTGGCACAGGCTGCCCAGGGAGGTGCTGGAGTGCCCATCCCTGGAGGTCTTCAAGAAACTTGCGGAGGTGGCACTTGAGGATCTGGTTTAGTGGCCATGGTGGTGGTAGCTGATAGCTAAGCTTGGTGGTGGTGGCGGTGGTGGCAGTAGCTGGCAGCGAAGCGCGGCGGTGGCGGCGGTAGCTGGCAGCGAAGCGCGGCGGTGGCGGCGGTAGCTGGCAGCGAAGCGCGGCGGTGGCGGCGGTAGCTGGTAGCTAAGCACGGCGGTGGTGGCGGTAGCTGGCAGCGAAGCGCGGCGGTGGCGGCGGTAGCTGGTAGCTAAGCGTGGTGGTGGCGGCGGTAGCTGGCAGCGAAGCGCAGCGGTGGCGGCGGTAGCTGGTAGCTAAGCGTGGTGGTGGCGGCGGTAGCTGGCAGCGAAGCGCAGCGGTGGCGGCGGTAGCTGGTAGCTAAGTGTGGTGGTGGTAGCGGTAGCTGGCAGCGAAGTGCGGCGGTCTTAGAGGGGTTTTCCAGCCTTCGTGATGCTAATTCCATGGTCCTGTACCTGTAAGTGAGCATGCTTTGTGCAATGGGATCATTTCAGAAGTCACCTGTGACACTGAAGTGTTACACACAAAAGACTTAGTCTGGGTTAGGAATTTCTTAGGGGTTGCTTGTTAGTCCAGAAGATTCCTCATAATGCAATGAAAAGCAACAGGAGATGTGCACCAGGTTGTCTTCAGCACTTTGGGAATCCTTGGGCAGCTGTTTTCAAGGCAAACTGATCTGACAATACTCAGATTGGGAATTGTTGCCCTCTGCTTACAAGGCACAAAGACAGAAAGCTTGAAGAGATCAGGCAGCAGGTAGGTCAGACAGGTGGGAAAGGCCTGGGAATTCTTCTAAGGCTAGGCAAGAAATTAACTGAACCTACTTGTAGAAAACTTGTGGTTAATTCTGAGTTTGCTTCAGTCTGTGCCTGTTCTAAAGTGTGCGGTGAAGGTGTGCAGGAGAAGTCAGTGGTAGGAATGAGTTCATTGCACTCGCACAGGGAGCTGGTTTTGCAAAATTGATTATATGTTCTCCTGTGCTCTTTCTGTGCAGAGTAACTGCAATGTGCTTTTCCCATACTCCCTATGAAGGACACATCTCTGATCCTGCTGAGTGCCCACACTTGAGCTTCGGCAGGTGTTTGACATCACTGGACTTTAAGAGTCTGTTTGATGAGAGTCCTGGAGTGTTGGAGGCAAGAAAGGCCACCACAAATTGCTTTAAAGAACAGCTCTGAATCTATAAAAAGCTACTAGTGAGAGCTGTCCACACCCTGGGCAGGTGGATGTGGGTAATGAGTAGCTGTTAGTTGACTGAGGGTGGTGAGACGCTAGAACAGGCTGCCCAGAGGAGTTGTGTTTAAGACCCGGCTGGATGAGGCTTTGAACAACCTGGGCCAGTAGGAGGTGTGCCTGCCTATGGCAGAACTTGGTGATCTTTAAGGCCCCTTCCAACTCAAACCATTCTATGGTTCTACAATCTTTGTTTGCCTGTTTTCCAAAGCATGCTTCATTAGGACTGGTGTTTGTAGTGGAGAGCAAGAAAAGACTTTGACAAGTACCAAAGAACTTTCTCTTTGCAGTTCCCTGAAAGGAGATTGGAGTCAGGCTGGAGTTGGTTTCTTCTCCCTGGTATCACTTGACAGAATGAAAGGAAATGGCCTGAAATTGTGCCAGGGGAGGCTTAGGTTGGAGATTAGGAAGAATTTCTTTGTTGCAGGAGTGGTCAGGCATTGGACAGGCTGCTTGGGGAGGTGGTGGAGTCTCCATCCCTGGAGGTGTTCAAGAAATGTGTGGCCGTAGCACCTGGGCACATGGTTTGATGGCTATGGTGGTGCTGGGTTGATGATTGGCCTTGGTGTTCTCAGAGGTCCTTTCCACCAACTTCCATGCTTCTGTGACTCTGACTTGGACACCTGCTGAAGCTGTCTGGTCCTTGAATGTCAGTCCCCATGACTTTTCTACAGTACTGCAAACAGATTTCTCAGCCAAGTGAATAGCTACAGCTGGGCAGGGAAATGCAGAAAGGGCTGATTCAGAAGCAGATTTCAAATATCATTAGCACTGCTTTAACTTGTCCCATGGAGAGCCTGTCTGCACCATGGCAGTGATGGAGGTGAGCACAGCACTGTGCTGCAGCACTGCTGGAGTGAGAGGAGGAGATGCAGCTGCAGCAGATCCAGATTTGCAGGGGTTTCTTACGCAGGCGCCAGACCTCCCTGGCTCTTTGTGCTTTGGCACTCAAGGCTCTGCTCAGGAGGGAAGTGTATTCATCTCTTCCTAAATGGGCTTGCAGAGCTGCCCTCTGTGTTGGTGGGAATTAGGGATGGGCTTTGATGGTAGAAGTACAACTTTGGCTGCTGTGCTGGAGTTTGAGGTTGCAGGGCAGAGCGGGATCCACAAATGTGACTGCGTGCCCAGTGCCTGGGGGATGTGGCTCTGAAACACTTCATTACTTGGACAAAAAAAGGCTGCTGACCTGTCTGGCTGCTTTGGGTGAGAGCTGCAATATTTGTGAAGAAGTGAGGGAGAGCTCTGCTTGGGTTTCAGATGAGAAGGCTGCTCTCATTAAGGTTGAAAGATGCTGTAGTGACCAAATCCTTGGTGCAGGGAGTAGCACTGATGACATCCAAACAGAAATAACTTTCTGTGGAGTCAGAGTTGCAGCGAGCTTCTGGCAAACACAGCTTGTTAAAGTGTAACCTCTCAGCTCCCCAAAGAGGATTGATGCTGAATGTCCTCATCGTTTGGCCAGCCCTGGGAAGACTTAACCATAACTGCACGTGAAGAACTTGCGAAGAACCCTCTCAGAGAAGCAGGCAAAGCCAAGCCCAGTTTCTCCCTCGCTGTTGTCTTTCTAAATATCCCAGGCTCATACCCTCAGTGCCTTGCTGAGAAGTCTGCAGGTGGAAAAGTAATAGCCTTAATTTTACCTTTTCTTCTTTTTTAGTTGTTTGTGCTGTTGCTTCACTCCTGGTCCTCAGGCTTAGAGCCAAAGCATGTGGGAGAGCACGAGTGAGGAAGAACTCCTCTCCCACTGTTCACCTTGCTCTCTGTGAATCTAATTCAGCTCAGTATGCCAGACCTCAGTAACTTTTTGCTTAGATATGCAGCTATCATACCAACAATTTAAATTTACTGTATCATGCTCAGTTTTATCTCCAGTTCTGCTCTCAGGGTGTGCATTCCTCCGGTGAATATCCTTCTGTGTCAAGCCACATTGTGCATCAGAATGCCTGAGAGCCCCTTGGAAGGGGGAAGAGCTGTGCAGTGTGTTTTTAACACTAGAGGCACAGGGAAGCCTTCTGTAGATGATATCTAATACTGAGTCATTCAGGGTTTATTGGAGTTTATACAGAAGGGCCAATCCCAGGGATTTTTAGTTTCCTAGGGAAATCCAATTGTAGAGTTTGTCTGCTGGGGGTGGTGGGGGTGTTGTGTTGTTTGGTTCCTTTCTGTTGTTCTGACCAGAGTCTAGAGATGATCCAAGGGCTGGAGCACCTCTGCCATGAGGGTGGGCTGTGGGAACTGGGGCTGTTTGGCCTGGGGAAGAGAAGGCTTCAGGAGAACCTTAGAGCTGCCTGCCAGTACCTGAAGGGAGCCTGCAGGAAGGCTGCAGAGAGACTTTTCACCTGTCTTTATAGAAGATGGTGAAGGGAACCTAACCAAAACGGTGACATGTTTTACAGTGAGGTTGGTGAAACACTGGCACAGGCTGCCCAGAGGTGGTAGGTGCCCCATCTCTGGAAATATTCAAGGCCAGCTTGAATGGGGCTCTGAGCAACCTGCTCTAGCTGAAGATGCTCAGTACCTGGAAGACTGAAGTAGATGACCTTTAAAGCTCATTTCCAACTCAAAGGATTCTGTGATTCTATGAAAACATTTCCTGATTTCTGTAGCTTTAAGCAAGATGTTCTTGGGATCCCAAGAGCAAGGTAACGTAGCTTGCTTCTCAGCTGGGCTGCCTTGTCCTTATAGCTGCCTGCTTCCCAGGAAAAGAGACTGCTGTATGGATGGTGGTGCACTGCTTGTGCAGTTATGGTGAGGGCCAGAAGCTGTCCTCAGGATAGGATTTGGAGCAGACTGCTGCAGAAGGGCGGTTGCCTTGTTATGACTATTAATTTCTTCCTCTCAATGAAGTATAAATACCACTGCATTGCTGCTGCTTACATGGGAAGTGAATTGCAGCTGATGATAAATGCAGCATTCCCAGCAATTTGTAGCTGGCTTTGTCCCCTCCAGTCTGGAGGAGGAGGCTATGCAGTTGCTCAGCCACAGTGACTGTAACTAATGAGGAAGCCACAGCCCCTTATCTCAGCTGATAAATCCTCATCTCCTTACATCTGTCTTCAGCCCTGTCACTTGAGTGCTCAGCTCTGCCACTGAGTTTCTTGCAGAAGCAGGAGGTAGGCTCAGACTTGCTGAGCAGGGTAACCACATCCAGCATTTCATGCAAGGGAATCTGAACAGAAATGTCTCCAATTCAAAGTAACTGTTCCCAGTCCTCTAGCAAAATGCTGCTGTATTATCTGCTTACTACTTTGGGACCACACAGACAGCTCTGCAAAAGCATGAATCTCTTCACAGAATCACAGAGTGTTAGGGCTTGGAAGGGACCTCCAAAGCTCATCCAGTCCAAGCCCCTGCCAGAGCAGCATCATCCAGGGCAGGGCACACAGGAGCACAGCCAGGTGGGCTTAGAAAGGCTCCAGAGAAGGAGACTCCACAACCTCTCTGGGCAGCCTGCTCCAGGCCTCCAACACCCTCACAGGGACAAAGTTTCCCCTCCTGTTCCCCTGTCACCTCTCTGCTCCAGCTTGCCCCCAGTGCCCCTTGTGCTGCCCTTGGGCACCCCTGGGCAGAGCCTGGCTGTATCCTGCCCACACTGCCCTGCACATCTTTAGCACAGCACTGAGGGCAGCCCTCAGGCTCCTCTGCTGCCAGCTGCCAGCCCCAGCTGCCTCAGCCTGGCCTCACAGGAGATGTTCACTGCCTGCAGCAGCTTGGGGGCTCTGGGCTGGGCTCTCTCCAGCAGTTCCCTGAGGCCCTTCTTGAGCTGAGGGGCCCAGAACTGAACACAATATTGCAGCTATGGCCTCAGCAGGGCATGTAGAGGGGCAGGAGAACCTCTCTTGTCCTAGTAACCACAGCCCCTCCTAGTATGCCTCGGGCTGCCATTGGCCTTCTTGGGTGCAAAGGAACATTGCTGGCTCAGGAGCAATGTGTTGTCTCTCAGCACTCCCAGCTCCTTTTCCCCAGAGCTGCTCTCCCACAGCTCAGTCCCCAACCTCTACTGGTCCATGGGGTTGTTGTTTCCCAGATGCAGGGTGCTACCTTTGTCCTTGTTGCATTTAATTCAGTTCCTCCCTGCCCAACTCTCCAGCCTCCTCTTGCTCAGGAACAGGTTTTCTCTTACACCTGTGAAGAATTACAGTCAAATCCATCACCTCAGATGAAAATACAAAAGAGAATAAGGTCCAGGAACGTCCAACTGCAGAAAGTCCTAGAAGCATTTTATTGGATGATGAAAGGTGAGAGCTTTAAGTGCTGATTTTAACCTCTGCTCTTCATAGTAACTTCATTTGGGATGTATTTCCTGAGTACTTAGCAGAGCTGATCTGGCTATCAGAATCCTTGCTGGAGGATGTCTGCAGCTCCCTGTGTGCTCAGCAGTGTCAGGAAAGCTGCTTTTTGGTGCCTGGGTTAATTTACTCTCAAGACATTCCTGCACTCTGTGTTCACATTTTGGTCTCATCACTTTAAGCACAGTTCTGCCACATATAAAACCAAAGTCAACTGATCTTTAAGTCTTTGGACCTTCCTCCTGTCCTCTCTTCTAAGAGCCAACACTTTCCCTGCCCTTCCCTGCTCCCCCAGGATTTCCCTGTCCTCTGAGTTCCCAAAGATAATTGCTAATGGTTCTTAGATGGCTTCAGTTAATTCCTTGAGTACTTGAAAGTGCATTTCATTTGTCCCTACAGCTTGACTGTGTCTAACTTAAATATTCTTCAACCTGTCCTTTTCATTTTCCTGTCCTTTGCTTTTATCTCCCAGATAAAATTAATTGTTGAAATACCTGGCTGTAATTAACCTTAGTGAGAACTGCAGGCAGCAGGACTTGGGTTCTTGAGCTTTTCTGCACTTACCATTCTGTGTTTGACTGTGGGAACTGGGTGGCTTTGTCTGTGGATGCTGCATTTCTAGAGCTCTTTCTTGCCTGCATTCTCATTACCAGCTGGCCAGAACTGGCTTTGCACTTCTGCCTTTCCAATCCTCTCCCTGCCATACTTGTGCTACTCTTTTACTCTTCTCCTTAATTGTATTTCCACTTTCAGCACAGCTCTACTTCAAATACAATTTGCTTTTGATTATCTGGATGGTGAAAGAGGACCTGAATCTCTTTATTTTTTCCTTTTTTTCCTGCATCAGAGTTGTCTGATCTTGTGCCCCTAACAGGCTGTCCTTTAGCACCTGTGTTATTAGAGGAGTTGGTTTGTTTTGGTTTTTAACCCCAGGGACCATCTTTACCAGTTCTACAAATTTGCTGACATTGCCTTCAATGTACTTTTTTTCTTTCCCAGTTCCTTTGAAATGATGACCATAATTGTTCTGTGAATGTTTACATCTGCCTTCAGATTTAAGCCAATAATTCCTATTCTCATTCCTTCACTTGCTTGCCTCTGTGAAGAGAGAAAGCCAAAAGACCTCAGAATGGCAATTAACAGTGTGGAAGCTTGGGAGTACCTGTGGTGTCTTTCAAGACCTGCTTTGCTGGGCAAGTCCATCTCCAGTTTGGTCACACTGCCATTGACAGAACCAAAGCAGCAGCATTTTAGATTCTGTTCCTTTTTTAAACTGGTGGTGTGAGAAGCATGATTGACACTAGGGACAGCCACAGGCCAAGGGGCAATGGTTTGGAGCTGAGGCAGAGCAGGGTGAGAGTGGAGCTGAGGAAGAAGTTGTTGAGTGTGAGGGTGCTGAGAGTCTGGCACAGGCTGCCCAGGGAGGCTGTGGCTGCCTCCTTGCTGGGGGTGTTGCAGGCCAGGCTGGATGAGGCCTTGAGCAGCTGAGTGTGGCTGAGAGGTGTCCCTGGGCATGGAGGGGAGCGTGAAGGAGATGAGCTCTGAGCTCCCTTCCAACCTGAGACATTCTGTGATTCTGTGAACACAATGAACTGAAGTCTTAGCTGATGTGTATCACTTCCCCTTCTCCTGGACACTTCAGCTCATGTGAAGCCTTTTTGTCCTTCTCATTCCATACCTATGTCTGTTCCCCAGCCAGCTCCCCTGTGCTGCAGCTGTTCCTCTCCTTCCTTCCTCACCTCAGAGCCCTCACTCAGCATGCCCAGAGCTATTTCAATAACTGCAGCTGTGCCACTAAATTGTAACTTTCAGATTGTTATTGGAAAACTAAATTGAGATGTGCCTAATGATCCCAGGAGAAGGATCTCCCAGCACAGCATAATCTAACAAATTCAGAGTGGCAATCTAGTGGGGGAGCAAATGAAGCAGTGCTGGAAATCCAGGGGCTCAGATTCAAACCCTTTCTGGCTCCCTGCATGTGCATTTCATCCAGCTATCAGAAGCAGCTTGTTCTGGAGGCTTGGCTGCTGGCTCTTCTTTCTCCACAAGCCCTCCCAGAAGCTCCTTGCCACAGCCTTATTTGGCACTTAGCCTCCCGTTCCTGCTCTCTGCAGCCACAGCATTTTAGGAACATTGAGCACTTCTTGTTCCATCCCTGGGAGTGAGCTGCCCTGCTTTCCTGATGGCCAAGCAGGATCCTTGGCCTGCCAGGGCTGCAGCTCTGCTGCCTCCTGCCCATGACTGCACCTCGGGCAGCCTGGCAGAGGCAAAGCAGTCATTTCATCATGGGCCATTCAGTCCTTTCTGTTAGAGCAAGCCTGCTTTGGTGTGCTGCCCCTGGGATCTGGGAGAGAGGTGGAGACACATCTGCCTCCATGCTGGCCCTTGGCTGAGGGTCTCTTTGCTCCCTCAGTGCCACAGTGCTGCCTCATTCCTTTCTCCCCCTCTCGAAAACCAGAATCAACAAAGGGTTTGCTTCCCTTTTGCACTGAGCTGCACAAGGAGCATGGAGGAGCAGAGCCCCCTTTGAGGCAGTGTGTCACAGCCTGCATGGCTGCAGTTTGCCACCTTAGGGGTGCCTTGGAGCCAGAAGGGGAGACTGAATCACAGCTTTCCCTTTGGACATCTTAAGCTACTACTGCCTTAGGAGCTCTGTGGAAGAGCAGATGCTGCAGGTGAGGGCAATTTCCCACCCACTTTAGTGCACAAAGGCCTTTCTCCATCTTGTGCAAAGCCACCTCCACATGCATGGGCCAAGAGCCAGTGTGGTACTAACAGCTCCCAGTCACTTCTGCTGCTATACAGGGNTTGAGCTTCTCCTCCAGCAGCACCCCCAAGTCCCTCTCCTCAGGGCTGCTCTCCAGCCAGTCCCTGCCCAGCCTATCTTGGTGCTTGGGATTGCCTCGACCCAGGTGCAGGACCTTGCACTTGGGCTTGTTGAACTCCATGAGTCATGGAATCTTACCATGGTTTGGGTTGGAAGGGACCTTTCAGGGCTGTCTAGTCCATCCACCTGCAACAGGCAGGGACATCATTGCAGGGCATGGTGTAATGGCCATGGTGGTGTTAGGTTGGTGACTGGACTTGATCTTAGAGGTCTGTTCCAACCAAAACCATTCTGTAATTCTATCTTTAACTACAACCTTAGCTGGAGCATTTCCAGAGCTGGGGTTTGTAGCACCTTTCTGGGCAGCTTCTGCCACTGCTTCAGCACTCTGATTGGTACAGGGAAGAAAGAGCTGTGCAAGAGCTGGATTTGTTCTTACAGCTGAAATAATTTCACTTGTGTCTATCCATAGCTTTTGGTCTGATTATTTCTTGCTGGTCAGACCAAAGGGTTGGATAAGATGATTTTAAAGGTCTTTTCCAACCAAAATGATTCTATGGTTCTATGGAAGATTTGGCCAGATGGATGGGGAGGGGAAATCACTTATAAACTGCAAATGAAAATAGCTTTATCACTGTAAATTTGGCAGACAAATAAGGAGGAAGAACATTCCCTAGCATGTGAAAAAGACTGTCCAGTCCCAAAGTACATTAACTTAGCAGAGAATCATGGGATTCTGGAATGGCTCAGGTTGGAGGGGACCTCAGAGATCATCTGCTCCAGCCTTGCCACAGTGGGCAGAGACACCTCTCCACTAGACTCAGCTGCTCAAGGCCTCATCTAACCTGGCCTTGAATGCCTCCAGCACACAGCTGCCTTTTGGGCTGTGTGAGGGCACTGCTGGCTCCTGGGGAGCTGCTCAGCAACCAACACCCCCAAGCCTCTTCAGAGCTGCTCTCTCACAATCCATTCTTTTCCCTTTACTTCTCTTTCAGACTCTTCACTCCCAAGCCCAGCTGCCTACTTTCCCCCATGGGCTGCTGATAGTTAAATTTATGGTTGCAACCACTTGATGTTCACATTCTCTTTTCTCCTTGCACCTGCATGGCATTCAGCCAGTCTTCACTATGCTGCTACCTTGTGCCCGCAATTTGCATACTGAAAGATGAAGCTGGGAGGTGTTTGATGTTTCCTGTTAGTTTCGTAATTAAGAAATGAATGCAACAAGCTAAGAAGATCTCTAATGTTGTGTCTGTGCTAAATACAGATAGAGGCAGATTCTGATTGGGCTTTGCTAACTGTGAGCTGTGTCTCTTTCCTGTTCCTGTCCTGGGCTGCAGCCAGAGCAGTGTGGGCAGCAGGGCAAGAGAGGGGATTCTGCCCCTTGGCTCTGCTCTACTCAGACCTCACCTCCAGTCCTGCCTCCAGTGCTGCTGTCCCCAGCAGGAGGAGGACACAGAGCTGTGGAGGGAGGCCAGAGGAGGCCACAAAGATGCTGTAAGGGCTGGAGCAGCTCTGCTGTGAGCACAGGCTGAGGGAGCTGGGGGGGTGCAGCCTGCAGAGGAGAAGGCTCCAGGGGCACCTCAGAGCTGCTGCCAGTGCCTGAAGGGATCCTGCAGGAAGGCTGCAGAGGGACTTGTGCTGAGGGTGTCTGAGACAGGCCAAGGGACAATGGTTTGGAGCTGAGGAAGAGGTTGCTGAGTGTGAGGGTGGTGAGAGTCTGGCACAGGCTGCCCAGGGAGGCTGTGGCTGCCTCCTTGCTGGGGGTGTTGCAGGCCAGGCTGGGTGAGGCCTTGAGCAGCTGAGTGTGGCTGAGAGGTGTCCCTGGGCATGGTGGGGAGGGTGAGGGAGATGAGCTCTGAGCTCCCTTCCAACCTGAGCTATTCTGGGATTTTCTGTCTGGCAGTCTTGCTGGAATGTACATAACCCAACGAAATCCTTCCAGCCTTCTTCCATTATCTGGTTATTGGTTTATGATATAAATTCAACTGCCTCTATTTATTCTGTTTGAGGAACAAAACTATTTGGCTTGGTGTCTGCAAGTGAACTGTGACAGCTTTTGGAGTCTGAATGCATAGACTGGAGAACTCTCTGTACAGGCAGGGACTGAGTTTTCTAAGGGGACTTTCTAACATAGGTGGCAATTGTCATTGTAGTGACAAATAGAGCCACTTAAGCCTAGAAGTTGGTATTTTTAGCATATTTAAATTATTCAAATCTAGTTCCTTCTAACTTTAACCTGCTGCCATGGCAATCAGGCTATATATTAGCAGGTTTAAGTGTGTGCCTGACTAATCAGCTGCAAAGT
The DNA here is from genome assembly GCA_013399055.1 of Ramphastos sulfuratus. Lineage (NCBI taxonomy): Eukaryota > Metazoa > Chordata > Aves > Piciformes > Ramphastidae > Ramphastos > Ramphastos sulfuratus. The sequence continues at coordinate 24,272 of WBNM01033135.1, read as the reverse complement.
CTACCTACAAGCTGCAGGGCTTTTGTTCAGCCAGCTCCTTCCACAGTGCAAGAAAGAAGTGGTGTGGAGAAACCCAGGTCACTTCAGCCAGCCTCATGGTTGCTTCAGCAGTCACAGGCTTACAGGATGTCAGGGGTTGGAAGGGACCCAAAGAGCTCATCCAGTCCAACCCCTCTGCCAGAGTAGGACCAGACAATCCAGCTCAGGGCACACAGGAACACATCCAGACAGGCTCCAGAGAAGGAGACTCCACAGTCTCTCTGGGCAGCCTGTGCCAGGACTCTGGGACCCTTCCAGGCAAGAAGTTGCCCCTTGTGTTGAGCTGGAACCTCCTGTGCTGCAGCTTCCATCCATTGCTGCTTGTCCTATCCCAGGCAGCAGTGAGCAGAGCCTGTCCCCCCACTCCTGACCCTCAGCCCTCAGATAGTTATAGACATGGATTAGATTCCCCTCTCAGTCTTCTCCAGACTAAGCAGCTCCAGGTCCCACAGCCTCTCCTCACCAGGCAGTGCTCAGTCCCCTCAGCATCCTCACTGGACCTTCTCCAGCAGATCCCTGTCCCTCTGAAACTGGGGAGCCCTAAGCTGAAGGCAGTACTCAAGAAGAGGTCTCACCAAGGCAGAGCAGAGGGGGAGGAGAACCTCCCTGGATCTGCTGGACACACTCTTCCTAATGAAAGCCAGAGCTGGAGGCAGGACTGGAGGTGAGGTCTGAGCAGAGCAAAGGGGCAGAGTGACTTGCAGAGCTCACATTGCTGTGTGATGTGGGCAGCAGGGAAGTTCTCTACTCCTGTCCCTCATCACTGGGTCCCAGGGCTGTCAGTGAAACATTTCCTAATAGCTGGCCCTGCAGTACCCCCTCCCTTATCCCATAACCTTGGGGACAGTTCCAGTTGAATCTTACCAGCTGGGGAACAAAACAACTCTCTCGATACTCTTTGACTTTCTTCTCGTGCAGGACTCATATTTTTTTATGGTGATATAATTTTTAATCAACCACTGAGTCTGTAACCTGCATGTGAGAAATGAATCCCACCGCTGCCCTTGCGTTTGGAGCTCGCAAACCTCAGCTGCAGCTCTGCCTCTTTACTGCCAATTTACTTTCACAGGTTTCTGCAATATTAATTATTGCAAGCACAGTTATTTTTAATGGATCTGCCCAATAAATAAGTGTCTTTCCTCGTGGCTATTTCTGCTTCCAGTGTAATAATACCCATAAGAATACTTCCCAGTGTAGTCCCAATTAGTGTCAATGCTCTGTCACCAACTGAGTAACCCCTGAGTCCCCCTCTTCATCAGGAGCATAGCAAGCATCCAGGAAAAGCAGCACCCAGACAGCCATCAATGGAAACCTGAGCAAGTAGCTGAAACTAACAAAGGCTTGCAACACAGGAAGAAACCTCATTTTCTTTAGCACCACTTCCCCACAACGAAGCTGGAAGTCAGCCCAAGTCAGGAGATTAATAATAAACCCACCAAAGACCTGACCCTGAAGTTTCAGGTCATTAGTTAGAAATTATTTATGCTGTACACTACCCTAACCTTGCTTCCCTCTTCTCAGAAAGATCAGATTCCACTCCTTAAAACCAAAGCCTCCCAGTGATTTGCTTAGTGCTGGAGCAGCTGCTTTATTCACACAGCTCAACAGAAGTGGTGGTCAAGTGCAGCCAGGAACCTGCTTCCCTGAATATGTGGAGAATGAAGAATAATTAATTAGTGTGGAACAAAAGGCTCAGAGCAGAATGGTTTTTGTGGCTTTTCAGGATGTTTAGGAGCTCCTTGCCAAAAGTAAGCAAGCAATAAGCAACCTGATCAGCTCAGACTCTCCGAGATAGGTAAAGTAGGGTCAAGTGCAGAGTCTTGTATCTGAGGAGGAACAGCAGCAGGCACCAGCTCAGGCTGGGGATCATCCTGCTGGAAGGCAGCTCCATGCAGAAAGGCCTTGGAGTGCTGGTGGGCAGCAAGTCCTGCATGGGACAGCAATGTGCTCTTCTGGCCAAGAGGGCCAGCAGCATCCTCGGGTGCAGCAAGTGTGGCCAGGCAGGGCTCCTGCCTCTGCTCTGGGGAGACCACAGCTGCAATACTGTGTCCAGTTCTGAGCTCCTTGGTTCCAGAGAGCCAGGGACCTGCTGGAGAGAGGCCAACAGAGAGCTATGAGGATGGTTGGGGACTTGAGCATCTCTGCTATGGAGATGCTGAGAGCCCTGGGGCTGGTTTGTCTGGAGCAGAGAAGGCTGAGAGGGGATCTGATCAGTGTCTATAAATATCTGAGAGATGGGTGTCAGGATGAAGGTGCCAGGCTCTGGTGGTGCCCAGTGACAGGACGGGAAACAACAGGCACAAGCTGGACCCCAGGAGGTTCCACCTCAACATGAGGAGACACTTTTGTGTGGTGAGGGTGTTGGAGCCTTGGAGCAGGCTACCCAGAGAGGTTGTGGAGTCTCCTTCTCTGGAGCCTTCCCAACCCCACCTGGCTGTGTTCCTGTGTGCCCTGCCCTGGGTGATGCTGCTCTGGCAGGAGGGGTTGGACTCAGTGATTTCCGGAGGGCCCTCCTAACTCTTACCGTTCTGGGAGTTGACATGAAGGAAAAAGTTTAGGGCTGCTTTCCAAGGGACACTCCTGCCCTAGCCCCAGGGAGCTTTCAGAGAGTTTGACTTCTTGCGCTCTCTGCTCCTGCAGCCTGGCCACAGGAGACTCTGCTCTTGTTGACTTTAGTAGGACTTTCATCCCAGCATGGATGAAAGTTTATGAATCAAGGCATTAGCTGATATTTGTGGCTTTACTCTGAATTGGTTTCTTGGAGACCACAGCCAGATCCAGTTATGCTGGAAATGTCAGGACAGCTCTGATATTAAGACACTTCTCCTCTGTCGGTGTGTGTTGTTTTTTTTTTCCCAGTGAATAGCTGCAGAGTTTTCTGACAGCTGCTGCCTAACTGCAGATTCATTTGTTCAAACAGGGAGCTCTGCATCTTGGGTGGAAATCATCAGACACTTAGAAGATTGTTCCCTTCTAACCAGCAAAGGGGTGAGGTGAACTAGACATTCACAAACCCCACCCTAAGCAAATGTAGGAATGGAAAAAGGGGTTCTACCTCCTGATCTTAAGGACCCTGTGGAGTACACACCAGCAGCAGGTCATGTTGTGAGGCTGTGATGCTGTCACAGCCAGAAGTGGCAGGCCTGAGTGAAATGTTGTTACTGCACTTCACAGCCAGGGCTTCCTGGGGCTGCCTTAGCTACACACTGGGGGGTGCATGTTGCAGAATCACAGACACCTGCAGCTTGGCAAAGCCCCTCAGGATCACCAAGTCCAACCTAGAACCCTACTCTACAAGAGTCATCTTCAACCATAGCCCCAAGCACCACATCCAAACCACCCTTAAACACAGCCAGGCTGGGTAACTCCACCACCTCCCTGGGCAGCTCATTCCAGTCCCTGACCACTCTCTTCATGAAAAACTTTTTCCTAATGTCCAATCTAAACCTCCCCAGCCTCAGCTTGAGGCCATTCCCCCTTGTTCTGTTTCCGATTCCCTGTGAGCAGAGCCCAGCAGCAGCCTCTCCACAATGTCCCTTCAGGTAGCTGCAGACAGCAATGAGCCTTCTCAGCCTTCTCTTCCTCAAACTAACCATCCCCAGCTCCCGCAGTTGCTCCTCATCAGATTTATCACAGAAGGTTAGGGGTGGGAAGAGACCTCCAAAGCTCATCCAGTCCAAGCCCCTGCCAGAGCAGCATCACCCAGGGCAGGGCACACAGGAACACAGCCAGGTGGGCTTGGAAAGGCTCCACAGAAGGAGACTCCACAACCTCTCTGGGCAGCCTGCTCCAGGCCTCCAACACCCTCCCAGGGACAAAGTTTCCCCTCCTGTTCCCCTGGCACCTCCTCTGCTCCAGCTTGCCCCCAGTGCCCCTTGTGCTGCCCTTGGGCACCCCTGGGCAGAGCCTGGCTGCATCCTGCCCACACTGCCCTGCACATAGTTCAGGACTTGTGCAGAACAGCTGCAGTCTTCCAGCACTTTCTTCCATTTTCAGCTGAACATTTCCTTTGTCTCTGAACTCTGTAATGCAGAGGTTTATTGATGACAATGTTCACCAGGCTGAAACCTCTGTAAATATTTAGCAAGATATACATGAGCTTCTCCCTGGGATATCTCTTCTACAGCACTCAGTATGGAAGGGCTAACCCTGGATGTTATCCCAGCAAAGCAAGGGAACAGGCATCTCTCCTGCTTTCTGTCAGAGAGAAGATAATTGTATGAAAAATGATGTAAGGAGTTGTGTGAGGCCTCTCCTGCTGTACAGTAGCAGTAATGTGTTGCCTGTGTCAGTGAGAGCATTAAAAGCTGCACAGCCTTTGGACACAAAGGCATTGGCTCTTTGCTGGCAAATGCAGACCTGTGCCTTATGTTCCTCAGTGTTTGCTCTGCTCTCCTCCAAGCCTGAAGCCCGATACAGTGACCTTTAGTTTTTGTCCTCTTTCTTCAGCTTTTTTTCTTTCACCTTTCTCTTGAGGCACTGATGCTGAATGTAGATGAGCTGTTGCTTCCTTCCTCTCAGTGATTACTTTCAGAATATTAAGTCCCAAATGAACATTTTGGAGTTTTGGGGGGGATTTTGTGGGATAGGTCTATGCCTTCTTCAGTTCCTGACCACAAAGAAAGAAGCTGCCATGCAGATCATAGAATGGTAAGGTTGAAAGAGACCTCAAAGCTCATCTAGTTCCAACCCCCTGCCATAGGCAGGGACACCTCCCACTAGCACAGGTCACTCAAGGCCTCGTCCAACCTGGCCTTGAACACCTCCAGGGAGGGAGCAGCCACAACCTCCCTGGGCAACCTGTGCCAGTGTCTCACCACCCTCACTGCAAACAACTTCCTCCTAACATCCAGTTTCAATCTCCCCTCTGCCAGTTCAAACCCATTGCCCCTTGTCCTGTCATTGCAAGACCTTGTCAATAGTCCCTCCCCAGCCTTCCTGTAGCCCCCTTCAGATCCTGGAAGGCTACTCTAAGGTCTCCTGGAAGCCTTCTCTTCTCCAGGCTGCAGAGCCCCAACTCTCTCAGCCTGTCCTCATAGCAGAGCTGCTGCAGCCCTCTGAGCATCTTCGTGGCCTCCTCTGGACCCACTCCAACACTTCCATGTCCTTCCTGTGCTGGGGGCTCCAGAACTGCACACAGGACTCCAGCTGGGGTCTGAGGAGAGCAGAGCAAAGGGGCACAATCCCCTCCCTTGCCCTGCTGCCCACACTGCTCTTGCTGCAGCCCAGCACACAGTTGCTGTCTGGGCTGCACTCACACTGCAGCCTCATCTTGAGCTTTTCATCACTCCAGACCCCAAGGTCCTTTTCTTCAGGGCTGCTCTCAGCCATTCACCAGCCAGCCTATATTTGTTATTGCTGAATCAGTCACTTCCCTGCTTTTGACTGGCTCATATTACTCAAGCATCTAAAGCTTGGTGCAGTACAAGTGTTTGATGTAATTATTCCTCATAAAGTGGTAGTAGCAAGTGGAGGAGCAGCAGCAAGTTCTGCTGAGGGCCGTTGGGCTCCCTGTACAAAGCACAGGTGGAAAAATGTTCCTAATTAATGCCAATGAAGTATTTACTTATAATTATATCTGTCTCCAAAGACTGCACTTTCATTTTGCTGTGCTCTGGCTCTGGGAAGGAAGGGAAAATGTGCTCTTTATGGCTAAAAGTGCTCTTCTAAAGTGGATATTTAGTGGTGCTCTTGACAGGAACTTACTCATCCAGAGAAAGTCAATAGGACAACCGCAACAGACCCAGCAGGATGCTTGCACTCAATGTGAACAGCAGCCAGACTTAGCCTGGAAAGCAAAAGTACACAGAAGCCTCTGTAATCTCAGGGGTTACTTGCTCTTTAGTCCTGGGTTTTGCTTTTTGTCTCTCCTACATCCCACTACACAGAGGTGAACGGGATAAAAAGCCAAAGCAAAGAGGGCAAGAGTGAAGAACAATAAATGCAGGAGAAGCTGAAACGTGTCCAGATTGCTCTTGGTGCCAAACAGCATGGCTGGTACAGGGAGCTTTGCAGAGGGAGCTGGGGGTGCTGAATGGATTTGCTTTCACCTGAACCATCCATAAAAGTAAAACTGGAGTTGTTATTCAGATGCTGCTTTGTCAACTCCTGTCGAGGAAAGCACTGCAGCCTCGCTGGCTTCTTCCCTTGCTGTGCTGCCCCTGCGCCTTTGCCTCTGAGCACCTCTGGGTCTGGACATTCAGGAGTGAGACAGTGGAAGGAGTGAGGTAGTGAAAGCTGAGCTCTCCAGTCTGTTTTATTTTTTCCTCTGTGCTGGTGGTGATGGAGCTGTGCTCTGCTATGTGCTGCTCACAGCTTTGAGAACGTAACCCCAACTGTGAGCTGCTTCTGTGCTCTGCTCGTTGGCTGCATAATGTAGATATTAGGAGACTGGAAGAAAGAGAAGGGTCAGAAATCAGTTCTGCAGTCAAATAAATCAAGTAAACAAGAGGTGAACAACTCTTGCTGGAGCAGGGCTGGCATGGAGGGGAATGTTCTGCAGAGAAGAGGAAAAGGGTCGGAACTTTATTGCCTAGCAGAAAAACTGAAACACTCAANGTACCTACAAGAAAGCTGGGGAGGGACACTTTAGGCTGTCAGGGAGTGATAGGAGTGGGGGGAATGGAACCAAGCTAGAAATGGGTAGAGTCAGCCTGGATGTTAGGAAGAAGTTGTTGAGCATGAGGGTGGTGAGAGCCTGGCAGGGGTTGCCCAGGGAGGTGGTGGAAGCCTCATCCCTGGAGGTGTTTAAGGCCAGGCTGGATGAGGCTGTGGCCAGCTTGATCTAGTGTGAGGTGTCCCTGGGCATGGCAGGGGGGTTGGCACTGGCTGATCCTTGTGGTCCCTTCCAGCCCTGACTGATTCTATGGTTCTGCTCCAAGCCCTCTGCTGACACAGGCACACCTACATCACTTTGCACAGGATCACCATGTCCTGGCAGGTTTGGAAGGTCTCCAGAGAAGGAGACTGCAGAACCTCTCTGGGCAGCCTATCTCTGCTCTCTTCCATGAAGAGCCTAGAGTTGAGGTTTTGCCTTTTTTTTTGTTTTCCAGCTTGGCTTAGAACTCCTCCTCACTCTTGCAGCCCAATGGGACTGGCTTGTGTCTTGCTGCACGGGGACTAATTAATGGGCCTGTGCAAGGACAGTCCTGCTTTAAATACCACAAATTCTGGTTGCAGTGATTTCTTCTGTGCTTCAAGTGAGTTTGCTTTCCAAGGGAAGAGAGGGTGAATGGCTCAAGCCCTCACAGTGGGTGGCAGAGTTGCCCCTTGGTGGCAGGGAAAAATGGGGAAAGGGAGGGGAAATGGAAGGAAGGAGGCAATGGAGCCGAGAGCAGGGATGTGGTTTCCTTAGCAACAACAGCACTTTGGATGGTTTCAGACAAGAGTACCACTGGGTACAAAGTACCTGATTAAAATTTATTGCAGGGGATAGAAGCAGTGCAAGCCATAGCAGATGCCAGGTGTGAGCAGAGGATGGTGCTGAGTGAATTTTGTATTGTTTGGGGCATCTTCCATGCATGTGGAGGAGAGGTTTGGGAAGTGGCAGGTGGGTGAAGGTTACATGACCAAACTGAAGGCACAAAAACTCAAAATGAAGTGTGTGCCTGGAGTTCAAAGTTCAGGGAAAACACAAAACTGCTTCACAAAGGAGGAAAAATAAGTAGGAGAGATATTTTTTTTTCTTCTCTTGAGATGGCCCAACTTTGGCAATAGCAGATCCCAACTCTCCTCCTGTGCTTCTCTGCATGCATTGATGGTTAAGGGTTTTGATTTATTAAGGTGATAAATAAATATCCCAACCGCATACTCTTAAGATTAGGGATTGTCCTGCTGGAAAGCAGCTCCATGCAGAAGGACCTTGGAGTCCTGGTGGACAGCAAGTCCTGCATGGGGCAGCAATGTGCCCTTCTGGCCAAGAGAGCCAATGGTGTCCTGGGGTGAATGAAGAAGAGTGTGGCCAGAGGTTCTCCTGCCTCTGCTCTGCCCTGGTGAGACCACAGCTGCAATACTGTGTCCAGTTCTGGGCTCCCCAGTTCCAGAGAGAGAGGGACCTGCTGGAGAGAGGCCAGCAAGAGAGCTACAAGGATGCTTGGGGACTTGAGCATCTCTGCAGTGAAGAAAGGCTGAGAGCCCTGGGGCTGGTTAGTCTGGAGAAGGCTGAGAGGGGATCTGATCAGTGTCTAGAAATAGCTGAGGGGTGGGTGCCAGGATGAAGGTGCCAGGCTCTGCTTGGTGGTGCCCAGTGACAGGACAAGGCACAAGCTGGACCCCAGGAGGTTCCACCTCAACATGAGGAGACACTTCTGTGTGGTGAGGGTGCCAGAGCCCTGGAGCAGGCTGCCCAGAGAGGTTGCAAGCCCACCTGGCTGTGTTCCTGTGTGCCCTGCCCTGGGTGATGCTGCTCTGGGAGTGAGCTTCGGCTCAATGATCTCTGGAGGTCCCTTCCAACTCTTAACATTCTATGATTAAGCCAAAAATAATTGCTTCACCTTCTGGTAATACTGGGTCCAGTGGCAAAAGAACTGCTGTTAATATTTAACCCTGGTAGCAGGTAGATGTTTTCTGGTTTGAAGTCACTTAATTAACCCTAGGTTATTTGGAGTAGTTTGAGCAGTGTTTGATAACTGCTGGGTTTGAGCTGCAGTAAGGTGCTCGTTTCCTGAATGTGGATACTTAAACCATCATATAGATGCAGGAGTGTCCCTCTTAGGTGTTGAAACTAAATGTCAATTTGGTAGTTGTGGACTTTTCTCCATGCTTGAGTTTCCTCATCTGTAAAATGCCTGTGTTATGTTTCTGTCTCACAGAGATGCTGCAAGATTTATTTCTGTGAGAAACAGAAAATGTTTTGAGCCACTCGTGTGGCTCTGTAAATACAGTCCACGGTTACAAGGAGAACTTCAAAACTCTGGAGTGTTGTCTGAAGTCTTGAGTCTTCAATGCTGGACTCAGGAGCTTAGACAATGCCCTTTCATGCAGTATTCCCACCAGAGCTGCCTTTTGTGAGCCTGCTGTGGTGCATAGAAAATGTCTGCAGTGAAACACAACTGCAAGTCAGACATTGCCTGCTTCATTTTGCTTTGTAGGTCTCTCAGATGCTGCAGCTCAGAGGTGGCAGGATGAGTAGATGCAGAGCTCAGCTGACCTGTGAAGCACAGATCATGAAATAAAGATCTGAGTTCTTGTTGGATCAGACTCCCCAGGAACTGTGGAATCACAGGAAAACTCAATTCCTACAACTCCTAACCGTTGTAGAAAAACTCATTTGGTCTTTTTAAGCACCTAATATTCAGGATGAAAGGAGGGGGGGTTTGCAGTGATGATGTCCTGACAAACTCATTGTATGCTCAGGTACATACAACTCATTGAGAAGTTCCCATGGGTTAGTGAAGGTTAACAGGGTGTGAGAGCTCTGAGTAACCAGCAGAAAAACTCAGAATCACTGTTTGGAAGAGACCTTTGAGATGATTGAGCCCAAGGGTTGTTTAATTCTGCTAAGGCTGGTGCTAAACCATGGCCCTCAGCAGCACATCTCTGTGTCTTTTTAACACCTCCAGGGATGGGGACTCAGCCACCTCCCTGGGCAGCCTGTTCTAGGGTTTGAGAATCCTTTCAGTTAAGAAGTTTCTTCTGATGTCCAACCTAAGCCTCCCCTGGTGCAACCTGAAGCTATTTCCTCTCTTCCTATCACCTGTTGCTAGGGAGAAGAGGCTGACCCTCAGCCTTGCTGCAGCCTCCTTTCAGGGAGCTGTGGAGAGCCAAAAGGTCTCCCCCCAGTCTCCCTTTCTCCAGACTACACAACCCCAGATCCCTCAGCTGCTGCTCACCAGACCTGTTTTTCAGAGCTTTCACCAGCTTTGTTGCTCTTCCCTGGACCCACTCCAGGACCTCAGCTTCCTGTAGTGAGGGCCCCGAAAGCGAACACACTGCTCAAGGTGTGCCCTCGCCAGTGCTGAGAACAGGGCACAGTCACTTCCCTGGTCCTGCTGCTCACACCATTGCTCATCCAGGTGGAGGCTGGTGGCCTTCTTGTCCATCTGGGCACACCCTGGCTCATTTTCAGCCAGCTGTTGATCTACCTCCCTATGTCCTTTTCCAGCAGGCTGCTCTCCAGCCACTCTCCTCCAGAGAGTGCAGAGTGTTGCATGGGGTTGCTGTTACTCAAGTGCAGGACCTGGCACTTGGCTTTGTTGAATCTTATGCTGTTGGCCTCAGACCATTAATTGAGCCTCAGCTCATTGATGCAGCCTGTCCAGATGACTCTGTAGAGCCTTGCTACCCCCTAACAGACCAACACTCCCTCCCAGCTTAGCATCTCCTTCTCTGGAGACCTTCCAAACCCACCTGCCTGTGTCCCTGTGCAAACCNCCAGCAGGCTGCTCTCCAGCCACTCTCCTCCAGAGAGTGCAGAGTGTTGCATGGGGTTGCTGTTACTCAAGTGCAGGACCTGGCACTTGGCTTTGTTGAATCTTATGCTGTTGGCCTCAGACCATTAATTGAGCCTCAGCTCATTGATGCAGCCTGTCCAGATGACTCTGTAGAGCCTTGCTACCCTCTAACAGACCAACACTCCCTCCCAGCTTAGCATCTCCTTCTCTGGAGACCTTCCAAACCCACCTGCCTGTGTCCCTGTGCAAACCGCCCAGGGTGATCCTGCTTTGGCAGGGAGGTTGGACTCAATGACCTCTGGAGGTCCCTTCCAGCCTCTAAGGTTCTGTGATTCTGTAATCATCTCCCTCCCTGGAGGTGTTCAAGGCCAGGTTGGATGAGGCCTTGAGTGACCTGTACTAGTGGGAGGTGTCTCTGCCAATGGCAGGGGGTCGGAACTGGCTGAGCTTTGAGGTCCCTTCCAACCTTACCATTCCTATGATTCTGTGATCTGCAGACTTCCCAAGGGTGCCTCAATCCCCTTGTGCAGGTCATTGGTAAAAACTGGCCCCAGAAATGCTCCCTGGGGAACACCACTGGTGCCTGCCCATCAGTGCTTTTCACTCCATTCTTCTGTAACTCCTTGGGTAAAGACATAGGCAGTTCTCTGAGCCAGTCACTGACTGCAGACCATATCTGCATGTTCTCAGTGCATGTTTCTTTGATCAGGTTGGTTTTGTTTAAAAAGAAATAGATGAAAGCTCCTTAGAGTTACTGCTTCCTCTTACTAACACCAAGAGCTTTCAAAACAGCTGCTGCTTTGATTTAGTTTTTTGTGTGCAGTTCAACAATTATCTGCCACCCTGCTCAAAACAAACAGGCAAAAACCCACAAAAAAAAAAAACCCAACCCAAAAAGAATATTGTAATTGGCTAAATTAATATGATAACCCTGAAATAGCAGAGTTCAAAATAATGGAGTTCTCTGCTTCACAGCTTGTTTATTATGCGGATAGCTAATGCTGTAAATATTCCCTGAATTGGAAGGAAACATCCTGGCTCTTGTGCTCCTCCAGGAACCAGAACCAAGCATGGAATGGCTGAGGTTGGAAGGGACAGAAGCACAGATTCACAGCATTAACCAGGTGGGAAAAGACCTCTAAGATCATTGAGTCCAACACCTAACTAACTCACCCATGGCACTATGCCTCATGCAGCCTTCTCTTAAACACCTCCAGGGATGGGGACTCCACCACCTCCCTGGGCAGCCCATTCCAGTGGGCTTCTTTGTGAATCACTCATCTGCTAGAGAAGGACAAATAAAGATGCAAGCCCAAGCTGTGTGTGTTGCAATCACTGGTCACATTTTTACAGTCTGTCTCCTCTGCTCTTGTCACTTCATTCTGCCTTGGAAGTCTCTACTGGACTGTGTCAGTAACTGATCAATGGCCTGCCAGAGCCTGCATGTGAACTGTTTGCAGGATGAGCCCCAAAGTGCCAGCAGGGAGCACTGGCTAAGGGACAGCAGTGGGAAGAGCTGTCCCTCTGCCTACAAAGAAAATCATAAGGCACGAACAGGGTCTCAAACCAGAGCTATTACAGTATCTTAGGTAATGTTTTATCATAGAGTCATAGAATCAACCAGGTTGGAAGAGGTCTCCAAGATAATCCAGTCCAGACCTGAGAGCTCATCTGCTCCACCCTCCCCACCATGCCCAGGGACACCTCTCAGCCACACTCAGCTGCTCAAGGCCTCATCCAGCCTGGCCTGCAACACCCCCAGCAAGGAGGCAGCCACAGCCTCCCTGGGCAGCCTGTGCCAGACTCTCACCACCCTCACACTCAGCAACTTCTTCCTCAGCTCCACTCTCACCCTGCCTCAACTTCAAACCAGTCCCCCTTGGCCTGTTGCTTTTGCTACACAGAGCAGAGAAACTCAGACCCTGCCTATAGATTCATGGAATGGTTTGGGTATGAAGGGACCTCAAGGAACACCTCCAGGGATGAGAGCATCCACAGCCTCCCTGGGCAACCTGTTGCAGTTTCTCCCCACCCTCACTGTAAATAATTTCTTCCTCATCTCCAGTCTAAATCTGCCCTCCTCAAGCTTCAATCCATTCCCTCTTGTCTCCTATCAGTACAAGCCCTTGTAAAAAGTCCCTTCCTGGCTTTCTTGTAGGCCCTTTCAGGCACTGTCAGGCAGCTCCAAGGTCCCCCTGGAGCCTTCTCCTCTGCAGGCTGCACCCCCCCAGCTCCCTCAGCCTGTGCTCACAGCAGAGCTGCTCCAGCCCTTGCAGCATCTTTGTGGCCTCCTCTGGCCTCACTCCACCACAGGAGCTCTGTGTCCTGCTTCTACTGGGGACAGCAGCTCTGAAGGTAGTATTTGAGATGAGGTCTCAGGGAGCAGATTAAAANGGAAGAGCTGTCCCTCTGCCTACAAAGAAAATCATAAGGCATGAACAGGGTCTCAAACCAGAGCTATTACAGTATCTTAGGTAATGNGCCCACACTCCCCTGGATGCAGCTTTTTTACAAGGTAACTTGCACACAGAGTTTGAAATTAATGCACCTGCAGATCCCTTCCCTTCTGAATAAAATAGGGAGCATCCTGCCTCTACAGCTCTTAGCCTTGTCTGATACTATAAAGTAACTGTGCAATGAGGGAATTCAGCTTGCAGGGTGTCACTTCCCACCATCAATAATCCTAAATATTGAGTGGCTTGTTTATAATTCCAGCATTAATCCTGAGGTGGAGGCAGCCCCACACTGTACATCAAAATCCTAGGGGAGGGAAGGCAAAGAAATTTTTCATGGAAGTAGGAAGCATTTGATATGACAAATACTTCATAAAATTAGAAAAGCCTTATCATTTCCAAGATGGATCACCCTGACTTGTCCCTACCCTGCTGTGCTTTGCATTCTGCCTGCTGATGGCTCCTATTTCAGGCACATATTTCACTGCCCTCCTTATCTCCACTTTGCAATCTCCCTCCCCTCCCCTCCCCCTCCCTTTTTTTTTTTGGGTGTTGTTACAAAATTTTTGCTGATCACTCATCTTTAAACTTAGTTTTGGAAGTGTAGAGTGGTTAATTTGAAGTGTGCTTAAGGTAACATTTAAGCTTCAATGGCTGCTGTGGGATTTGTGGGGAGGGGAGAGGAAAACTTTATTTTTCTGTCCTGTCTTTTCCTCCAAGAGCACCAGGGAAAACAGATCTCTGGTACAATCCACACACATGACAAGGAAAGATACAGTTTTTTTCTCAGTAATTTATCACCTTCTGTATGATGGAAAGCCTGGTTTCCAACAAGTACAAAACAAACCAACCCATACCCAGCCCTGGAACAAGCTCATATTCCACAGAGCTGAGCAACTCAATGACTAAGAGACAGCCTTATTTTGCTGTGTTGCTGATGGACCTTGGTCTGCTAGGTAGAAATTCTGATGGGGAGGCTAAGGTATGACGCTGCTCTGTAGTTATTCTCTGGTTTCTGGTGGGTTTTTTGGGGAGAAAGATGTTATTGAGTTGAAAAATCTGTTTAGACGTTTCCTAACACATCTGAAATGAACACCATTTTCTGGTGTGTTTTCAAGCAAGCAGAATGTGATATGTCATCCTGACCGTAACAGAGAAGCAGATTTCTAAACAGATGCCATTTGTCTTATCATTACTGTATTCCATTATGAATCACCTCCCTTGGACAGTGAGAGGCAAAACTTCATCTCCATGTACAAAACCTCCTACCTGTGCTCTGTAGCACAGAGCCCTCCTGTGCCAGCCTCCAATGCCAGGAGCAGAGGTTTTGGCAGATATGACTCAGTGTTGTCATCATAGACTCACCACTGAGTCGTGATCATAGAATGGCTTAGGGTGCAAGTGACCTCAGAGATTATCTGCTCCAACCTCCCAGCCTGGGTTGGTGCCTGGGGTGGCCTGACCCTGCTGCAGGGCCCTGCACTTCCACTGGTTGGATTTCATGCAGTTGGTCCTGCCCACTTCAGCATGAGGGTGGTGAGACACTGGAACAAGCTGCCCAAGGAGGTGGTGGAAGCCCCATCCCTGGAGGTGTTTAGGGCCAGGGTGGATGTGGCTCTGAGCAACCTGATCTAGTGTGTCCCTGCCTGTGGCAGTGGAGTTGGAACTAGATGATCCTTGAGGTCTCTTCCAACCTTGACAATTCTGTGATTCTCAAGCCTACCAAGATCCCTCTGGATGATAGCATCCTCAAGTGATTGCAGTGCACTACACAGCTTGGTGTCACCCTTAAACTTGCAGAGGGTGCACTCAATGTCATTGTCTGNGCCCCTTTCAGGCCCTGGAAGGCTACTCTAAGGTCTCCTGGAAGCCTTCTCTTCTCCAGGCTGCACAGCCCCAACTCTCTCAGCCTGTCCTCACAGCAGAGCTGCTGCAGCCCTCTCAGCATCTTGGTGGCCTCCTCTGGACTGGCTCCAACACTTCCATGTCCTTCCTGTGCTGGGGGCTCCAGAACTGCACACAGGACTGCAGCTGGGGTCTGAGGAGAGCAGAGCAAAGGGGCACAATCCCCTCCCTTGCCCTGCTGCCCACACTGCTCTTGCTGCAGCCCAGCACACAGTTGCTGTCTGGGCTGCACTCACACTGCAGCCTCATCTTGAGCTTTTCATCACCCCAGACCCCCAGGGCCTGTTCCTCAGGGCTACTCTCAGCCATTCCCCACCCAGCCTGTGTTTGTGCTTGGGATTGTGCCTACCCAGGTGCAGGACCTTACACTTGGCCTGCAACTGACAGCTTGAACTGACAGCTCTGGCCATCAGGTGATCTGTGAAACACTCTGGTTCAGCTGAGATGGCTGCAGAGCTTCAGGAGGCAGCAGAAAGTTGCTATAAAATGCCATCATCTTGCACATAAGAGAGCTGCTAATTAGAATTGCCAATCAGGGGTTGATCACTGCCTCGTAAACTGCACAAGATGTTGCTGCATCCAAGCAATTGTGTTGTCTTAAGGGTGCAGGGAGCTGCAGCCTTCAGCTCCTTGCTGGCAGCAGGATGCAGGGAGCCAGGGGCTGTCCCTCCACTGCAGGCTGCTCTGCAGCCCTTCTGAGAACACCTGGGGCACCGTGGGCTTCACAGGCTGCTGGGGTAGGAGTGCCGTGCTCTAATCTAATGTCTGTAGGCTTGCTTCTTTTAGCCTTGGAGCAATACATTGCTCTGTCCTGCTAGCACACTCATTTCCTTGGGTTTTGGATAAACACAGAAAAGGAAAACATTCATGGAGAGGTTCTGCTCACCGCCTCTGGACCTTTATTCCCTAAGCTGTACCTATTGATTTCCTCTTAGATATACTTTGGTCACAGAATCATTGAACCCTAGAATGGCTCAGGTTGGAAGGCACCTCAGAGCTCATCAGCTCCAACCTCCCCACCATGCCCAGGACAGCTCTCAGCTAGAATCAACTGCTCCAGAAACCCCTCTCAGCTAGACTCATCTGCATCCAGCCTGGCCTGCAACACCCCCAGCAAGGAGGCAGCCACAGCCTCCCTGGGCAGCCTGTGCCAGACTCTCACCATCCTCACACTCAGCAACTTCTTCCTCAGCTCCACTCTAACCCTGCTCAGCTCCAAATAGTTCCCCCTTGTCCTATCTCTAGACCCCCTCATGCACAGTCCCTCTGCAGCCTTCCTGCAGGATCCCTTCAGCTATTGGAAG
Source organism: Ramphastos sulfuratus (assembly GCA_013399055.1). Lineage (NCBI taxonomy): Eukaryota > Metazoa > Chordata > Aves > Piciformes > Ramphastidae > Ramphastos > Ramphastos sulfuratus. The sequence continues at coordinate 8,180 of WBNM01033135.1, read as the reverse complement.
GCAACTTTAAGGTCCTTCTTAATTTTTAAGAGCTTCAAGATAGAGGACAAAATTAGGATGCCTCAGCTTTGTTTGTGTTTTTGGTGCAGGATGTTGAGAGGGAATTCTGCCTTCTGCAGCTGCATCCCAGCAGGTGAACACTACATTGTTTGCAGAGGGCTCTGGTGTTGTGAAGGATGAAAGGAAATGTTGGGGAGGATGTGTGAGCACATGAGTGAAGATCTATAGAGAATGCAGCATGAGGAAAGTTGGTGCCTGCTACGTTCATGCTAAAGGGAAGACTTAGGTCAGCTGGGCCTTGATGTTGCAGTGTTCTTTGGTTTGGAATTTCCAGTGTATCTGCCTGTCTTTTACATAATAGGAGAGCAGCCTGGTGGAAAAGGATCTGGGGATGGCCACCTCAACNGTCTTTTCCATCCTTAGTGATTCTGCGATCTTATAATCCTATGGTTCTATGACTCTATCTCCCCAGCCATCTGTAGATACCCAAAAAGAGACTGCTTACAGTCTCCTTGAAGGGGCTGCCAGTGCCATGTGGCTACTGAAGGCCACAAAGTGTTGAAAGAATTGTATCCAAGTGATTGGTATTTCTCCAGGTGATGCTCTTGTATCAATCAAAATATCTGTAGTGTGTCTGGAAGAAAGAAATTGTAAGAAGGGAAATATTTGTATATGTAAANCATCCTGGCCTGGGTCAAACCCAGTGTGGCCAGTGGGAGTGGGACAGTGAATGTACCCCTAGACTCAGCCCTGGGGAGGCCACAGCTTGAGTGCTGGGTTCAGTTCTGAGCACCACAGNGAAGTTGTTTACAGTGAGGGTGGTGAGACACTGGCACAGGTTGTCCAGGGAGGTTGTGGAGCACAAAATCACCCAAAGTGATCAAAGATCAAAGATCGTGTTGGGTGATTCTGTGCTCCACAACCTCCCTGGAGGTGTTCAAGGCCAGGTTGGAGGAGGCCTTGAGTGACCTGTGCTAGTGGGAGGTGTCCCTGCCTATGGCAGGGGGTTGGAACTGGATGATCTATGAGGTCCCTTCCAACCTTACTATTCTATGATTCTATGAAAGCTACAAGGCTGAAGGTGCTGTGACATGGCTGGGCAAGATGCTGCCCTGCTTGACTGCCCCCATGGGGGAAAATGTTGTCCTCCTAAGTGCTCTGAGTCACTCTCCTTGTGTTTTGAAAGTTGAGTGTGATAAATGAGAAAGTGATGATGGTGACAGAGTGAATCACTCCTAACCAAAGATGAAATGTCCTTAGGATATTGTCTTGAAGAAGACAACAAAGCTCATCCAGATGCCAGATGTGTTTTGTGGCAGTTGTGACTAGCCATGGGAAGAAAAAAAAAAACCTCCTTTGTGCTTCAGGCTCGTGTGCAGTGTTTTGCAAAAGCAATTCTCAGCCTGTAAGTGTTAGGAAGGTTAATTTCATACAGAATTAATGAAGAGATTCTCTAACTCATTCTCCCTAACGTTAATCATTCAAAACATCTTTACTTGTTAAGTGACTACTGTCAATTATCCTCTCTAAGAGATGCTGAATAGGTAATTTCTTGTATACTGCTGCTTGTCAGTATTTTATAAAGCAGTCAGCATCTCACTGAGAAAGCCTGGGTGTGAGAGCACAGCAAAGCCCTGCTGGAACAGATGGGTTGTGTGAGTGATGCCCTAATGCACAGGCTCAGCTCTGTCTGGTCACTTGGGCACGGAGGTCTCTTCAACATCCACCACTTGGCTTCTCAGAGTAGCACTGGGGACCAGTCTGGCTGTGAAATCACCAGCAGGAATCGTTTGGTGACCTAGGAGTGGGTAACACAACAGCTAAAAGGAAACTTGAGCTTGCAGAAAAGCCTTTGTTGTCTCTGGTAACATGACAAAGCAGAGAGGCTGAGCAGGTGGAGGTGAGCTCTTTTGTGCTGGTGGTCTGTCCTTCTAGGCTGGAGGTGCCTGCTGCTCGACCATGAAGTGGTGGCCAGGCTAAGAAAGGATCATTGCTAAGCCTTTAATACCAGGGTCTGGTGCCCCAACTATCAACCTTCAGCTGAGGCCTTGACTCTAGACAATCCTTCATGGAGGGCTGCTCAGAAAGCCACATCTGAAGTGATGGCAGTGGTGGAGCAGCCTCTTACAGCCACCTCAGTGTAATTCATTGACAGCCACTCCTGTGTGCTCAGGAAATCTGACTTCCCTGGGATAAATCCCTGGCTTAGGTGATGTTCTATTTCTGTCTTTAGTTTGCTGTGTGTACAGAAAGTCTTTAGCAGAGAGGGGTGTGGGCAAAAATGTGGCAAAGCAGCCACTTCAGTTCCCTGAATAAAATGTATTTAGTTATTTGCTCAATACAATTCTGCATTTGAGTAGTGCCAGGACAGAATAAGATCTAGAAGAAACTCTGCCTCTTAGGGGATGTGGTCTTCCAATTCCTGCTTCATTTTCAGAGAATATTTTAATGCCACTAATACATTGCTGACATGAGAAAGGGAGCTGTAGAAACCAGGGCAAAAAAATAAAAGGTGGGGGAGAAGAACAAGAAGGAAAGAGTGGGGATAAAGTGAAACCCAGAAACTAAATAAATAACAAGGCAAGGGGGAAAGGGAAAAAAAAACCATGTCAAGTGCTTAAAGATGGAGGGTTGAGTAGGAGGTGGCAGGTTCAAAACAAACATGCTATAAAGAGTGAGGTAAGCTCTGAAACTCCTGCCACAGGGTGTGGGGAACATTTGTGCTCTGTCCCCACTGCTTTGTCACAGCCAATTACATCCATGTGCTACCCATGGCTGGTTTAGATGTCCTGAGCAGAAAAGAGACAATCAAAGGGCACAGTAAAGAGGCTTTGAGTTCAGGTAGCTTTCATAGAATCATAGAATGGTAAGGTTGGAAGGGAACTCAAAGCTCAGCCAGTTCCAACCCCCTGCCATAGGCAGGGACACCTCCCACTGGAACAGATCACTCAAGGCCTCATCCAACCTGGCCTTGAACACCTCCCTGGGCAACCTGTGCCAGTGTCTCACCACCCTCACTGTAAACAACTTCCTCCTAATACCCCGTTTCAATCTCCCCTCTGCCAGTTCACACCCATTGCCCCTTGTCCTGGCATTGCAAGCCCTTGTCAATAGTCCCTCCCCAGCCTTCCTGTAGGCTCCCTTCAGATGCTAGACACATTGACTGAAGAAAAAATCCCCTGTGGGTAAGGTCTGATTTGGACATCACATCTGGTGGGTGCTGAGCCACTGGTGGTGGGGTGGGCAAGGGCAGGCTTTGGCTTTTGTTTGCTGTTGGAGATGGGACATGAGTTGTGGCACTGCTACTCCAGCCCTGTGGGGCTGCTCCTGGGTCAGGAAGGAAGACAATGGGGGCAGAAAGCCCTGCTCAGTGCATGCTGCAAGGGGAAGTCATAGACTCTGAAAAGATGGGTGCAAGGAGAGGCAGGAGGTTTCCAAAGGGTTAATACTCATTTCTCCCTACTCTTCTGGTGTCACTTGACTTCCCTGGCTTTCAGCTCCTTCCTTTCCTGCCAGGAAGGTGGCTTTCAGTTGCTGCCTTCTTGCTGAAACCCATCATTCTCCTTAAGTACACTTCTGTCCTTATGGCTCCCTAGGCAGGAATTAGCTCTCACCACTCACTAGTTAGGCTTCTGCTGTGCTCAAGTATAGTTGGTGCTAATCCTCTTCACTCTGAGGAATTCCTAATGTTTGTCTAGAGCATATGCAAGGTTTTCTTTGGAACATGAGGTTCATCTCTCTCAGTAACATGCATTGGTCAAAAGTGTTTGCAGCTGTGCAGTTTAGCTGCATCAGCCACTGGAAAATTGCTGTTTGCTTGCTGCTGAGATGCTATAAGGTCATGCTGGTGGGATTGACCAGCAGCACCTCAGTGCAGGTCCTCAGCTTCAAACCATTCCCCCTTGGCCTGTCTTCAGACAGTCTTATGAAAAGTCCCTCTGCAGCCTCCCTGCAGGATCCCTTCAGGCACTGGCAGGCAGCTCTGAGGTCCCCCTGGAGCCTTTTCTGCAGGTTGCAACCCTCCCAGCTCCCTCAGCCTGTGCTCACAGCAGAGCTACTCCAGCCCTTGCAGCATCTTTGTGGCCTCCTCCGGACTCCCTCCACCAGCTCTGTCTGGGGACAGCAGGACTGGAGGCAGGGTTGGAGGAGGAGTCTCAGCAGAGCAGAGCCGAAGGGCAGAATCCCCTCTCTTGACTCTTGCTAACAGCCCCTCAGGGCAGGTCCTGTGCTGCTGTTAGAGGCACACCATTAGCAAGAGGAGCAGGAAACGATCCTGTATCATTCCCTTACAAATCTCAGTCAGCTGACCCAGTGCAGAGGTGTGAGATGGTACAGGAGCATGGGTGGCACAGCCCTGGGTTCAAGGGAAAAGGACCCAATCTGTGAGCTTCTGAGTCATGACTTTGTTTTTCCCCTGTTAGCAGACCCAGTTCCCTTTCTGTACCCTTTGCTAAGGACAACACTATGGTCCAGGCCCTTTTATTTCACCCCCCTTTGTAGGCTTTGGCAGATAGGCAACCCATTGTCTTGTGAGCCATGGGCAAGCTTTCTTGTTACCTGATTTGTGTTTCTTTCTTTCCTTTGGTGAACTGTGGAACATGAATGAACACATCACATTCCGAATTTTAAAAGGACCGTTAGGGTGCACAACTGCTTTACAAGATGCCAGCTCTGCTTAGACTGAGAGTAATTATCAGAGTTGGGCATCTGTGTAAGAAATGCAGTGCTCCAAACACAAGGAAAAATGTGTTCCAAGGTGCCACATCTACCATGCAATCAAAATGTGCCTGTGGAACAGAAACGCTTCGCTCTGCTTCTCCGAGACAATTGGATATAATTTAAACATGCGTGGAATGTAATTATGAGCTGGGTGTTTGATTTCACATCCAAAGTGATAAAACCCCACAGAGTTTTAAAGTGAACAATTTGTGCAAGTTTGTGGTTTGCAAGCCTTTCTAACTAGTTCTTTGAAGCAGGGCTGCAGCACGGAGGAGGCTTTATCACCCGTTGCATAAGGGAATTAAGTCGCTTTTATTGCAAGTCTAGGGGACTGTTTACCTCTGATAAAATTACAAGGTAATAAATACAAGTAATGTCAAAGTTTAACTATCCAAACCGTTGTTAATTACCCATTTCTAGATGATTATTAGGAGGGAAAAAAAAAGAAGTTTAAAAAAAAATTAAAAAAGACTATTTCCCTGCATGGAAGGCTCGGAAGAAATTGGAAGTGAGGACAGTATAAGAGTGCCTCCAAGTGGCACCTGCTTAGATTCCAGTCCTAAGAAACACTTGAAACAGAATCACAGAATGTTAGGGGTTGGAAGGGACCTCAGAGATCATCCAGTCCAACCTCCCTGCCAGAGCAGCATCATCCACGGCAGGACACACAGGAACACAGCCAGGTGAGTTTTGAATGTCTCCAGAGAAGGAGAGTCCACAACCTCTCTGGGCAGCCTGCTTCAAGTCTCTGGCTTAAGGAATTTATTTGCAGAACCAAGCTTTTTTTTTTTTTTCTTTTTTTTTTTTTTGTTCTCTTCATCCATTGCATCCTTTACCCCATCACAGACATTTCTGTGTGCCAGTTACTGAGACCTGCTCTCCGTATTAGTAAGAAGCCACAAGAGAAGGGAATTCAATGCACCTCTCTGAGCTTGGAGAGATCTTTGCTTCCTACACTTGCAATCAGATCAGCTTCAAGAGTTAAATTAAGCTCGTGGACACAGCATGCCATGACATCAGCCTTTCCTTGGCACTGCCTCTTTGCAGATGTGGTGTTCTCCTTTGTTTTTGTGCTGCTTTCCCAGGGAGGGGTCTGAGCAAGGACCAAGTGGCAAACTCTGATCTGCACCAGGTAGGGCTTGGCTGGGCTGTGCCATGTGCTCAGGCTGCCCTACTGCCATTGATGCCTGTGCAAGGAGTCAGGGCAGCCTGGGCAACAGGGAGACTTCTTACCCTGCAGCTGAAGGTGAATGAAGTGGAGAGACTGACTGCAAGGGAAGATCTGTGGATTCAGGGAGCTGTGATGTGTCAGTGCTGAAAAGCCTGGAAGAGCCTAGCACAGGATGGGGAATGTCGCAGGCATGGTGGTGAGCTGGAAAAGCACAGGAAAAAAAAGAAGCAGTGTCTCATCCTGTGCTGTCATCCTGTGCTTTCTGAGGTCTGGGCTTTGCTTAGACCAAAGGAGCAGTTTAATTTCAGACCCTTTTTGATTCTGAAACTCACTGGAACTAGAAGGAAATCTGTTCAAAACGTGGGAAGGAAGAGCACTTTTGTGGCAGCAAAGTTCTGGAACTGACTGTCTCAGGAGGTTGTGAAGATAGACAGCTTCAGCCTGTTCAGAAAGGGATTAGAGAAATCCACGGATAACAAGTCCATGAAAATATACTGAGGGGAGGGATCAGGCAGAGATGTCTGCACTAATATCTCTAATCCAAGAAATGTGCATGTTGGAGAGGACTGCAGACCATGGCAGGTCATGCAGGCTCTCCCAGCTGGACTAGATGGATCAAGGCTCTCACCCAGCAGGGAATTTCTCTTGCCCTTAGCAGAGATTGTATCCCACACATTGAAGGGAAATGGTTCCTGACTAGGTTGTGTATCTATTTTTCTCTACTAGAAAATCTGTAACTCTCTGGTCCTGAAATTTTAATCACCAGAGACAAAAATCACTCAGAGAAAGAAAACTCCATGTGGCATTCAAGAAGGACACAGAACTATCCATGGGAGCAAACCTACAAGTTCCCTGAGCTGTTTGTGGCTTTTTCAGAGAGGTGGCTGAAGTTTTTTGTACCCTCTTTAAAAAGATGGAAGTAGTTAGTTTGATACCTGCAAGAACATAACTGTCTAAGAAACCTACCAATTTAAATCATTTTCCATGACTGACAGATTCTAACACCCACAGCCAACATGTAGCTGCTTAATGGCAGACTTCACAATTTACAGGTAGATTATAAGCAGGCAGATAATTGGCTCTGACTTCAGCATGGAATAGTGTAGCATGCAGTCAGCCTTCCCTGGAAGAAGCAGTCTGTTAGAGAGAAGATCAGCTGATAGGCTTTAGAAGAAAAACATTTTGCCTTGCTGTTGGCTTGTGGCTTTGTGGAGGTCTTTATAAAGACAGTAACATTTAGAAGCACTTCCCTTTGCAGCTCTGTCTCCTCTTGTTGGGGCTTAAATTTAGATGTGAAATGATGGCACCAGCAGTACAGCCTGGGAAAGCACAAATGCAAATANCCCCCCTGGGCAGCCTGTGCCAGTGCTCTGTCACCCTCACACTGAAAAAATTCCTCCTCATGTTTAAATGAAACTTCCTATGCCTCAGCTTCCACCCAGTGCCCCTTGGCCTGTCACTGGGCATCACCCAGCAGAGCCTGGCTCCAGCCTCCTGGCACTCACCTTTACATATTTATAAAGACTAATGAGGTCTCTCTTGTGTTTGTAACCTGCATCAGGATTTAGCTTTGCTCTGAGTGATTCACCTTCTCTGCCCAAAGTTTTCTGTTCCTACCTTAAGAGTGGTAATTTTTGCTTTTTAAAGATAAATCAGGCTTAGCTCAGGTTGAGTTTTATGGGTGAAATGCTTTAGTTTCTCTTCAATAGTGATTTGCAGCTTAGTAATTCTTGGAATAGCTTTGTCAGAGGGAAGAGCTTTGTCAGAGATCAGTCTGCAGGAAACAGAAAGAAGATTTAAGAGGGTAGCTAAAATAGGGGGAAAATTTGGGAAAGCATATCTGAAAAACCCATCTGAGAAGAATAGAAAATGGGAAATGAGTAAAAGCACTGCCAGAACTCTCTCTGATTGTGTTATGTAGTTTGTGCAGCTGACAGATAGTACTCCAGACCTTGATTCATTGAAAGCTTAGAGCCAGTTGAAGATGGGTAGGCAGAAGGTAGCAGGCAGGAGCTGAAGGTCACTGGGTACACTGTGCTTGACTCACTGCTGGCATGGAGACTGTTGCCTCAGATGGTAGTGTTTGAAATTGTTTTCACAGGAAAAGGGTTGGGGGGCTCCTACCTTAGCCCATGGATTCTCTCAGCTCTCTTAAACACTGCTCAAAAGGAGTTTGCTGCTTTTACATCAGTTGGGCTTTTTGGGTTTTGTTTTTGCTTATTTTTTCACAACTAGTCAACAAATAAGAACTAATTATATCACAGAACCACAGTGTTAGGGATTGGAAGGG